>JAAEAF010003459.1:181347-199192 GCA_011037195.1 Triatoma infestans
ATTTTCTTCAAACTTAGTATATCAACTACACATACAAAGATCTACAACTTTTATTTGAAACGTTTCTCTGGGAAAATCCATTTAAGGGCAGTTATGTGGGAGGTGTGGGGTTAGGTTTTCATCTAAAGTGCTATTTCAGTTTATTAAACAATTCTATAATCTAAATAATGTTAATTAGAATTAAATATGTTGTTGAAATTCCGAGTTTGATAAAAATCGGATGACCGGAAGGAAGTACGTTTACTTTACCACTTTACTAAATGATTTTTCCAATTTTTCGCGATTTTCTCAAACCTGGCTCCGACGATATTCTTTAAACTTGTTATATCAACTACATATTGAATGCGCTACAACTTTTATTTAAAACATTTTTCTAGGAAAATTCATTTAATGGCACTTTTAGGGGAGATGTGGGGGTTATGTTTTTCTCTAAAGTGCTATCATAGTTGATTATACAATTCTATCATCCCAGCAGAATTAATTAGAAATAAATGGATGGCCAAAATTCAGTGTTTCAAGGAAATTAATTAACCGGAAGTGCGCTTTCACCGAACAGTTTTTTCAGTTTTCGTCATATTTTGGTACACAAACTATAAAATTTGTCAATTATAAGTTTGAGAACTGGAGTAAGAGAAAGTTGTGTGAGTGTCTCACACCAGATTTTTATTTATTATTGAAGATTTATCTGTTGCCTTCGTTTATTTTATTTTTTTAATGATTTCTGAATATTTTGTATAATAATTTCAAACGCCATTTTGAATAAGTCCATTATCAACAGTCCACCATCGTTATTTTTAAAACTCTGATCATTTTCAAACTGAACATTTCTCAACATGGCAGTTTTATAGGATATTTGTTAATGAAATTGTATTAACTAAGAGGAAAGTCGTATGAGTGAGTGTATCACACCAGATTTTTACTTTCTCTTGCAATAAGATTAGTTAATATTCAGGGAAACTGTTTCAAATTAAAGTATGTGAGTGTGTAAATATGTAGTTTACAAAGTTTGAGAAGAAAAAATCGTTGTATCAGTTTTTAAGGATATCACAAAAATAACTGGAGGAAAAAAAATTCAGTAACGTTCAGAAAAATTCAGTTTTATGTTTCAGAGATATTTTCCATGATAGCCTGGTTCTTTTTGTGGTCATCGACCGGTTTCGGACGTTCGCCCATCATCAAGGATATGTATTTGTCGGTATGATAACATATATTTGCACGGAGCAAATTTAGTTGATACACTCAAGTTATCACACTGTTTGACCAATGCGCGAACGCCCGAAAACCGGTCGATGATCACAAAAAGAAACAGGCTATCACGGAAAATATTTCTGATACTTTCCAGCGGAATCAACCACAACAATGTTTGATGTTCTTTTTGAGGAAATATTGTAATCGTGTCAAAATTTCGTTATCGGAGTTTTTTCAACCGGAAGTGCAAGTTTTGAGGTCCCCAGAGTCCAAGACAGTGTTTTTTTTTGTTTTTTTTTTTTTTTTTTTTTTTAAGAAAATGGTCTCTGGTGATGTATGTATGTGATGAACAGCATAGCTTACAAAACAAAAAAATTGTAGAATGTTCAGACTTAATATTTCGTTTAGATAAGACTATGGGGATCCGACAGTAATCTGACTGTCAAAATTCCTCAACTGTAAGTATCATTTTACTGAACGTATTTTTTCTTTTTATATTTTTTTACGATTTTCTCAAAACAAAAAAAAATGGCTCCAACGAATTTTCTTCAAACTTAAATATCAAATTACACACATAAAGAGCTACAATTTTTTTTTTTTTTTTAAAGAGCTACATTTTTCTGGGAAAATTCATTTAAGGTGGCTTCTTGTGGGAGGAAAGGGGTTATGTTTTCTTATAAAGTGCTATTTCCGTTTATTGTACTATTCTATCATCTAAAATTCCGTGTTTGAAGAAAATTGGTTGATCGAAAGAAATGGACTTTAATCAAATTGGTGATACTGAACAGCTCTGTATGTAATATTATGAAAGGAAAGGGAATGACTATCTGGTTAGCGTACTGGAATTCCATGCGGAGAAGCCGGGTTCGAGTCCAGCTGTGCTACCCTTAGATTTTTTTCTTCCGTGGAGCCTCTTACAGCTCACTGTCCGGTGATGGACAGTGTTATCTGTAAAGAGAGAACACTGGCCAGAGGCCGGCAGTGCATTGAGAAGGCTCCCGGGGGCCAATGACCATAGACGCGCCTTAAATTAAAAAAACATCCATTTTATAATAAACAGTGATGTCTCCAGTTCTGGTTGATGGGCTTTGTTCAAAACCTTCATGACAGATGCGCATTGTAGTATTCTGTTGTATGTACGTACTTAACTCACACACAAAGAGACTATTCGCTAAAAAACGTTGTTTTTTTTCGCACTCAGGGGACTTTAAAATCTTTATTTCCAGTGTATATTGTAATTTCAAAAATTTTGACACGATCCCACTTACTTAGGAAGTGAGAGAAAGTAAAAAACAAAACAAAAAACTATACAGAATCATTTAGAAAAATTAGTAAAATTAGTAGGTAAGTTTTTGTAGAAGAGTTGAAAATAAGGTTAGGAGTGTGTTTTGGAATGTGTGTTGGAAAAAAAGGGCAAAGGGGGGAGATGAGATCGTAGAAGGGGAATTAGGTAGGAAGGTTTTGTGCTAAGGGTCTGTTGTTTGTGGAAGAAGAGAACGAACGAATAGAAATGGAAGAGATTCCAATGTCTAAAAGGGATACCAAGAACCAAGGCTGTGTAACTACACTGAAGACTTTTAGACACACGTGCTTATATGCGTGTACTTATATAGCAACATGCAGACATGTACACACACACACACACATACAGAGATGGACCTCTTTGGATATATTATAATGCATAGGGTGAGAGCATAAGAAACACTATACCTTCTAGGCACCAGCAAAATTCTCTTTCTGCCTTACTCACTCTCACTCTCTCTCTCTCTGTACGTATAGAGAGAAACAGAGAGAGAGAGAGAAGAGAATATGAAAGAAGAGAAACAGAGAGAGAAAAATAAAAAAAAATAATTCAAAGAGAAGAGAAAAGAAGAACCTTATAGAGGAGTCCTTCTCTAATGTGAAGGGTGTCTGGTGACCTTGAACTGTTGTCATGACAACCAGTCATCTCTTTCATCCCCTCCCAATACAATATACCCACCTGTGTCAATATATATACATACACACACATACAGACTAGATTTTTATACACTTGCACTAACCTAAACCCGCCTTTTAAGACACCCTTCCTTCCCCCCTCAAACTGTAAAGGATACACTTGTACAAAAGTGCACACACATACACCCCCGTGAGAATCTGAAGATTTAAACTATGAAAAAGCACCCCCGCTATATAAGCAGCACCACCCCCTCTGTGAAAAGAACACACCTGGACTTTTATACAAAACTTTTGTCTACTCTACTAGAAATCTTCAGAACAAAAGTAAAAAAAAAAAAAAAACGGTCAGTATTATAGATACTAGTATAACTAGTTACTTAACTACATAGATATAAACTAGAAATAGAAAAAAAAAAAAAAAATTCTTACGCCTACGAATATAATTTGACCGTTTTCCAACGACCTTGCCTAGGACTTTTTAATGCACCCGGGGGGAGGGAAAAAAAAATTATTCATACAAAGTTTCTGCATACATAGACGTTTAACCGTCCTTGAAAGAATTGTTGTTATAGAAATTTAAATCTCTTCTAAAGGTCGTTTAGTAACAAACGTATAGCGGTAAGAAGAACTATGAACTAGTTTTTTGGTTATTGATAAAAACATTTCCACTATGATAATATCTAAGATTTGAATTATCGTTGTAACGGCCACTTAATTCTTTGATTATTATATACCGTTTTTTTTTTTTTTTTTTTAAAAACACTTTGTCTAAATAATTGATAGGCTAGAAAAAAATGAAATATAATAAACTAGAAACATCTGGTTTCGTTTTCAAATCAGAGAAATGTAACGTCTTTCTTTTCTTAGAAAGAAAAAAAAAATCAACAAGTAGTTTTTAAATATTGAACTATTTTTTTTTTTTTTATAAACAACTCTTCATGTAACAATCCAGCTTAAATCTTGCTAGGACTAACGACAACCAACATATCCTCTTTGTCGTAACAAGATTGAGAGGGCGATAATTTTCAACAAATATCTGAATTACTGTAAAAAATTTAGGAGTTAGGACAGGCTTTTATCACAAGATGTAAGAATAAAACTCAAGTCAGGATTAACTTCTTCCGTATTAAAAAAAAAAAAACAAATCTGGTGTGAAACACGTCAGATAACTTTCTTGTTTCTCTTGTTACTAAAATACAAATATATATAAAATGATAAATTTTTCCACATTTGTCCTCCATATAAATGTAGAGAGGTGGGGCATGCTCCTCGGTAGAAAAAAATCTAAGGGTAGCACAGCTGGATTCGAACCTGGGTCTAGTCCAGTACGCTAACCACTTAGCCATTCCCTTCCCTTTCATAATGTTATATACAGAGTTGCTCAGAATCACCAATCTAATTAAAGTCATACTAAAAATTTTCAGATTTTTATAAAATATTGTAATCAAATATATGTTAATAAAGATTCTCGACCGATCTAATAACAACTAAAGGAGATCTCGAGCAGGGGGTCAATAAAATTATTGACCGCTCCTCCAGATCTCCTTTAGTTGTAATCAAATATATAATATTCTTTTTACTTTCTCTTACTCCCAGCAGGAGGAAGTATTGTAATCGTGTCAAATTTTCGATATCGAGTTTTCACCGGAAATATCCGTTTTGAGGTCCCCTGAATCCAAAAAAGTGGTTTTTAGCAAATGGTCTGTGTGTGTGTCTGTGTGTATGTATGTGAACAGCATAGCACAAAAACGAAAAACCGTAGAAAGTTGAAACTTGATATTACGTTTAGGTATCACCATGGGATCTGACGGTGCGTTATCTGTCAAAATTTCTCAACCGGAAAACTACTTACTAGTTGTTGTTTTTTTTTTACGTTTTTACGATTCTCAAAAATATCTGAACGATTTGTCTTCAAACTTTGTATATCAATACACATATTACAAATAAAATTTTACTTTGAAACATTTCTCTGAGAAAATCATTAAGGGCACTCTTGGGGAGGGGTGGGGTTACAGCTCATAAAGTGCTAATTATAGTTTTGATATACCAATTCTATCATCCAACGAAATTAAGTAGAAATAAATAGATGGTCAAAATTCCAAGTTTTAAGAAAATTAGTAAACCGGAAGTGCGCTTTTACTGAACAGTTTTTTTTCAGTTTTTGACGAATTTCGTTAAAATTGTTATACTAACTATATAAATTTGTCAATTATAATTTTGAGAACTGGAGTAAGAGAAAGTTGTAGAGTGTTTCACACCAAACTTTTTTCCCCGAAAAATGTTCCAAAAGTGGTAAATTTTTATATATTATGCATCTAGCAGTCCCAAGTTTAAAGAAAAAACGTTAAAAGTCATTTTCTCGAGTGAAAAAAAAATATCCAAAAAAAAAAATCTAATGTAATGTCGCAATTTTTGGTTTGAATGATTTTGCCAGAAACTTTTATATCTGGATGCTAGTACCTAAACGGAATACCAAGTTTGGGCTCACTGCGATTTTTCGTTTTTTTTTTTTTTTTTTTTTGAGTACACGTACACACACACACATACTCATACACACCATTAGCTAAAAACATTTCTGAAAACATGTATTTGCAATGAAAACTCAAACTTCGAATATTTGCCACGATAAATGAAAAATCTATGTATAAGCTTTAATAATTATTTTCAGCAGAATATCTGGAAGTTTCTTCTTGGCCTTCTCTTAATATTCAATGTTAAGTGTCGTGTTTTATTTATATATATACGAGGTGTGTAAATTAAGTAATGAGACTGATTTTCTAGTGTTCGATCTGGCAACACTGGAGACGCGACGCATGCGTGGTAGGGCAAGTAAACATCTGATACACGTCCAGTGCAAATTTGAAAATGCTAGAGTTGTTGCACTGTCCGTACTGACTTTTTTGGTGAGCAAGGTTTTTTCAGTGCGTTTTAAAAATGAGTGACATCAATTACGAGCAACGTTGTGCTATCAGGTTTTGCTTCAGACTTGGGCACAGTGCAACGGAAACGCTTGAAAAACTGTGCCAGGCCTATGGGGACAATGTTTTGTCAGAGCACAGGTTTTTAGGTGGTTTAAGTCGTTTGCAGAAGGAAGGGAATCAATTGAAGACGAGGCTCGCAGCGGAAGGCCTTCATCTTCAAGAACCGACGAAAATGTTGGCAGAATCCGCGATCTCGTGCGTTCAGATCGTCGTTTGACAGTCCGAATGATCGGCGAAGAGTTGAATTTGACTTACACAACCGTTCATCAAATTTTGACCAATGAATTGGGGATGAGAAAAATTTGTGCAAAAATGGTTCCGAAAAATCTTTCACATTTGGCCAGTAATAACATTCCTGTGGCTACTCAGCCTCCTTATTCACCCGACTTGAGTCCATGTGACTTTTTTTTGTTCCCCAAATTGAAAAATCACCTCAAGGGACGTCATTTTGGAACATTGGAGAATATTCAAACAGCCGTAACCGACCAACTGAAGTCTATTCCAGTATCCGAGTTCCAGCACTGCTATGACGAATGGAAGAATCGTCTTCAGCGTTGTGTGGCTTCCCAAGGTAGTTAATTTGAAGGGGACAATGTTGAATTGTAATTTTATTTGAATAAAAAAAAAGATAAAAAATCAGTCTCATTACTTAATTTACACACCTCGTATATATATATATATACCCCATGAAAAAGGTTGCCATATTTGCTGAAACGCTGGCAAAATTGTAGCTTTTTTATTTTCTAAGATCGAACCTCACTATTCCCTTGCAGACAGAGAGTGGCCATAAAATCAAAAGCACACTAAGGACCTTAAATTTTCGGAAATATGTTTTTTTCTTATTCACTAAAAAAACCAAGTAGCTGGTGCACATATCAACTATCCTCTTCAGGCTTTAAGGGTATTATTATGTCAGTGTAAGTGTCAGTTGTTCTGTTAGGCTGGATTATTCGCTGGGGCCTGCCTAGATTTTTTTTTTGAAGCACATTGTTTCAGTCCACTTTTTTCTTAGCAGATTTACTGCTGAGCTCTTTTCATATTTTCAAAATTACCTTGTCAGGGGAAAATATTTGTTTTTAAGATCCCTTGAATATTAAAAAAAAAAAAAAAAAATGTTCTCAGCCCTGTAAGTCGTAAGTTCTAAGGTGTGTGTTTAAACAAAACATTTCACAACCGAATAAAGGAAGCTCAGACTTGTTATTCTATTTTGTTATCACCATGGAATCTCACATGATAAGAAGTTTTCGACCAAAATCCGTCAACGTAAAGTGTAACTTTCTGAAGTTTTCTGGAACTTCTTGGAATTTCCTTCGAATTTCTTTAAAGTTAAAATCATAACTGCACTTTTTTTTAAAGCTGCTACTTCTATTTAAAAATTTTGTGTCCAGAAACATTGGAATATAATAGGAATGGTCTGGTGGTGGGGATCCAGAGATATTTTCCGTGATAGTCTGCTTCTTTTTTGTGGTCATCGACCGGTTTTGGGCGTTCATCCATTATCAGGATGTTTTTGTTTTTTCAAAACAGTATGATAACATGGATTTGTATAGAGCAAATTTAGTTGATACACTAAAAAAAAAAAAATACCAACAAACAACATTCAAGTGGTAAATATCTGATTAACTTGTTTTGACCGAAACATTCGGGTCGATCCGATGGTGGAATGCTATGTGATATATCAAGTTTGGACTCTGGAGTTACCTATAATAGATTCTAGTTAGTTTTACTGTTTACATATACATAAATAACATATCAAGAGAGAGAGAGAGAGATATGAATTTTTTTTAAATACTACTTTTTCTTGATTTGAGAATTCAAAACAGGTATAACTTGGTGAATATTGCTTTAGCTGATTTTTTTATAGGCTGTTAATATTTATATACTTCTTAAGGATGATTAAATGAACCTTTATACAGCCATAATATTATATTTATTTCCTTATTGTTTAAATTTAATGTTTCCTAACGTTTCAACAATTAACGTGTCATTTTCAAAGGGATGCTACAACATTCTAGCATGTCTACCATGAACGTCCTATTCGAATTAGGTGACTCAAATTACAACACCCATAAATAATATAAAAAAATAACATTAAAAGTTAACACAATAGTAACCACATGGTCATAAAGAACCAAATAAGTCAAAAATTAAGGCTGAATAAAATTTTTTTTTAATATCTTGACTCATTTTAAAAAAAAATACAATGGACGTATAAACACATACAGTGTTACAAAAATTTAAAAAAAAAATTTCAAAATTTAAAAAAAAAAATTAATAAATAACGAAGCCTTAACTATTTTAATGTATAATCAATCACACAACTGAAAATATATTTAAATAAAGTAAATGTTCTAGCATCCCTTTGAAAATGACACGTTAAGTGTTGAAACGTTGGGAAAACATTATTATATTTAAACAATAAGAAAATAAATATAATATTGTGGCTGTATAAAGGTTCATTTAATCATCCTTTAGAGGTGAATATTAAGTTTCGAAACTTGGAAACTATCGCCAGTAAACAGATAACAACGAGAGAGAATTTTTTTTTTTATTACAATCCAGTTAATATTATATGTTTTGTGGTAATATTAGGGGAACATATCGAGGGGTTAGTCTTCTTGCATCGACTGTTTATCGATTATAGAGTAAGATAGATCGATGGAGAACTAACTGTTAATGAGTAGTGAATAAGGTCGGCCATTAGTTAAGCACAGTTGTGTTAGAGTCTGTCTACGTGTAGCTAGATTAGTGTTGTGTTGTCGAGTTATAGAAATTAAAGATATAGTATTTACTTTAAAGTGTACCTATTTATTACCCGATTTGGACAAATAAAATATTTACTACAATTTCAGAAGTGGGATAAAGTGTTGATTGCTGAAACAACAAGAATTCAGATGGCGTCACTTGGAAGCATAGCGTCCTTAGGAAAAGGAGTTGTGGTAATATTAGGGGAACATATCGAGGGGTTAGTCTTCTTGCATCGACTGTTTATCGATTATAGAGTAAGATAGATCGATGGAGAACTAACTGTTGATGAGTAGTGAATAAGGTCGGCCATTAGTTAAGCACAGTTGTGTTAGAATCTGTCTACGTGTAGCTAGATTAGTGTTGTGTTGTCGAGTTATAGAAATTAAAGATATAGTATTTACTTTAAAGTGTACCTATTTATTACCCCTTTTGGACAAATAAAATATTTACTACAATTTTTTTAATAACATCCTTCAGCAAAGTGTACAAAGCAATGGCATCTTTACAAACAACAGATTCTGAACAGTGATTAGCTGTAGATAAAGATAAAATTAATTCCTTATTATAAGTATTACAAATTTTTCAAGATGAGTTAGTTGCCTATTTTCCAAAAATTAATTTATACTTAAATGCAACGTTCGTAACAAATTTCAAAAATATAATCTTACCGTGAAATTTCTTAAAGTATAGATTAACTAAAAAGAAACAAAAAAAAAAAATGAAATAAATCGAAATAGAAATAAGGAAACTTTCTTAAATAATATTATATATACAAGGTCCATACAAATTTGTTTACATAATGTCAATTGAAGTTTATTATTATTATTATATTCATTAAATATAAAAGATCTTATTCTTAATGCATTTATAATGTACTAATAAATATCATTTATTTTATTTTATTATATAAATATTTATTAATTAATTTTTATAGGATAATCCAATTTTTGATAAATTTTTCTTATTTTATGAATGGAAGATGGAAATATCAGATATTGTTCAGTTTGACCATAACATGTAATTATATTATTTCGTTAGTTCAAATTATAACAGCTATTTAAAAATGTGTCTCTTAGTTTCACATATAATTAATGATTTCTTAATTTCTCTAATATAGTGTTTTTAAAAACTTATTTATATACCACATGCTGACCTACTTACTTCAACCTATGATCCACATCTATAGGAAAGAAACAGGTTTTTTTAAACAAATAATTATAAACCAATAATAAATACTTTTGTTTTAATCTGTTTTTTATCGAATTCCATCAAAAATGTTTAATACAAATTTTGGTGTAAGCGTTCATCAGGGGGGGACATATCAAGCAACTTTTTGCACCATAAGTTTCAACATTCTGTTAAAATATTTATATGGGATAATGTTTCACTTTCAGTTTTAATCATGATATCATCAGGTGTATTAAATGGTAAATGGTAAATTACTTTTATAAATAATAACATAATTATTTCTGATTAAATTTACTGCACCATACAATAATGCTTTAGCAGCTGCAATAGAATTTAATAATTTCAATTTTGTCCCCCCCCTCCCGCCACCATCAGCTACATTACTTTGTTGTCAACGTATTTTTTTTTTTTTTTACGACTGTTAACGGCTCTTGTACCCTTGCTGATTGAATTTTGGGCAGCAAATAGAAATTTGCTAATAGAAGAGGCCTTGTAAGAAACATGGTCTGGAAATCAACGAAGTAAAGAACAAATAAATAATTAGATTGGAGTAAAGTAATCTTGTGTCCGATCTGTAAAAAAAAGGGGACAGGTAGGATTGCAAGAATTACAGTGGTATAGCGCTCCTCCCAGTAATGTATAAGGTATTATCAATTGCCATCAACAAACGCTTTGGTAAATTGGGCTGAGAACTTCCTTGGCGAATACCAGTGTGGTTTCAGACCAGGAAGATCAACAGTCGATCATATTTTCTCTTAAGGCAAATCTTTAGAGAAGGCCTACGAATTTAACATAGATCTACATCATTTATTTGTAGACTATAGACAGGCATACGACAGTGTAAATAGAAAAGAAGCTTTGACCGATCTAAGGGCGCTTGATGTACCAGATAAGTTAGTTAGGCTAATAGGTATGACGTGGCAAAACACGAGATAACAGGTTAAAATACAAAATACATTGTCTGAGGACTTCATAGTAGATGTAGGCCTAAGGCAAGGGGATCTTCTAACCTGTGTAATCTTCAATCTCTGTTTAGAACGAGCGGTGCGGGCCATCAGAACGAACCACGGCGGCACCATTTACAACAGATTAACACAACACTTGCCCTATGCAGACGATATGTTGATTACAGTGGACTAAAGCGGCTCTGGAGGGATCTTTTCAGGAACTGGAAGAGTCTTGTAAGAAACGTGGTCTGGAAATCAACGAAGTAAAGACCAAATAAATGTGAACTTCGAAAGCTCAGTCGCATGAAGAAGGATAAATCCAGTTGAGAGGACACAGCTTCCCAATGAGCAGCGATTTTAAAGATCTAGGGTCGCTCAGAATTAAAAATAACGATATTACCGCAGAAATCAAGGCGATAGTTTCGGCAGGAAATAGATGCCTGTTCGCGGTTCACAAGGTTCTGCGGGTCAAGGTTTTATCGTGCAAGGCTAAAATAATTGCCCAGAAAATTATTATCAAAGCCAACGTCACTTATGTCAGCGAAACGTGGGTGCTCAGTAAAAAGAACATAAGGATCCTCGGTGTCCTGGGACAGAAAAATATTTGGGGCATGTGGAAAGGATGCCTGTGGGGAGATTACCTCTTAAATTATTAATTGGTAAACCAAAAGGCACAAGAAATCGAGAGCGCCCTCGACTTAGATGGTTTGATGACGTGGAGGAAGACCTCCGTCGAGTTGGAGTGAGAGGAGAGTGTCACAAGGCCGCAGACCGAAACGAATGGGGAAAACTTATTGAGGAGGTCCAGGTCCTACTTTAAGGACTGTTGCACCGTATAGTAAGTAAGTAATAGAAATTTGCCCGTGCAGCTAAATGGTACTCCTAAAATAATTACAATTTATTAGCGTAATTAATTCTTTCATTTTCATAATATAGCGGAGGAAAATACTTATATTTAGGTGACTTTTTATTGATTGTAAACTTTAGTTTTATCTGTACTTACAAAAATGGGAATTATTATGACAATATACAGACAGTCTTGTACATCAGACCAGCAATACAACAAATATGGCGATGTCGTCGGCAAACTTCAAAAGTAGAAAATCTCTATTATTATTATTATTATTTCTATGCCAGGGGAAACTCTCTCACTCTCTCTCTCTCTCTCTCTCTTTCTCTCTCTCTCTCTCTATCATTAAAGAAAGAGTCGAAATCGGGCACAGCAATAAACTGAATAATTTTTAATTCTTTACATTTACTGTCAAACCACCGGATTTAAGATTGCAGTATGTAATACGATCCGAAGAGAGGGATCTAAAGCAGAGAGAAAGACACAAAAATTGTAAGTCTTACTCGCTACTTAGGCCAGACTAGAATGGGAGGCTCTGTTATATATTTAGTAACGCTAGCCCTATAGAGGGACAATATTTAGAACAGTTTATAAAGCAGTTACAACGCTTCAGCAACCCACTACTACCCTTCTCTTCACTCACTCTAAATCTCTCGTTACTAATTTCTATATTCGTGTAAAGTTGTTGTTACTTCTTGATTATACAGTGTTCAGCATTATTTCCAGTTTATTTAACTTACAAATCCAATTTCTCTCCTTCTCATACCCATTATACAGTGAAATAGATTTTATTAATATCTTTTGCACATATTAATTCAGAATATATGCATTTATGTTTAGCTGAAGATATGTTAATTAAATCTTCACCGGACATTAATTCAACAGGGTCACAGGGTTACATTTTGAAGTAGCTTTGGGTGCTGCTGTAATTACCGAACAATGATGAATCTAACTAGATAAATGATCAATATCAATTGCTCGAAATCTTTCGACGATATTCTCTAAGTAAAACTTAATAGTTAATTGAAATAAAAGCGGGAGAGATTTCGGGAAGAATAATTGTTTGCTTGACAGAATGTCTATTAATAACAAATTTTTGATGGAGTAATAGTTTTTTAAAATAGAAATTCATGGCTTAAATATTCATTGATTTAATACTGGTTAGCAATTCCAATAAATCAATTATAATAAATCAAAATTAAAAGAAATAAAATAAAAAATAAAAAAAAAATATTCAAAATTGATGAGTGTAAATAAATCTCAATTACAATATTAAAAAAAAAGGGGGGGGGGGGAGAGTTCATAAAAAGTGGTAATAAGAGTGGAGAAAATAGTGGGTATAAAGTGGCGTAGGTTCATTGAATATAAAGAGGACTGGCATTAATCAGATGAAAGAAACTGACCGCAACTCTCTCTCCACTTTGGTCTTCTTCTTACACACAGTCAGACAGATAGACTCACACTGATTCATAAAAATATAGACAACATATTGATAACCCTTGTCAGAATACCCATTAACTTTTCTATTTCTCCTACCCATTTTGATATATAACTAAATTATTTATTCATTATTATTTTTGTTTTCTTTTGATTTTTTTTTTTTTGTAAAATATATTTTGACATTTACATATAATGTTTGAAAGTAAATATACAAAAAAAACAACTTAAAAATGATGTAAATAAATATTCGCGTATTAATTTGAAGATAAACCGTTTACTATTTATTTGCGAAAATGCATATATTATTAGGTGAATAGATTATTTTCGTCTATTTTAATGCTTGAACTTTCTAATCGAAAGTAGGATTTAAATTTTTCTATATTTTTCTATGAATAAATCAAATTTGCATTTCTTCTGTTTTTAAAAGCTGTTATTAATAGTTTTTTTTCCTTTAGTAGCCTACTTCATTTTGTGATTATCAGTGGGTTTCGAGCGTTCGTCCATATTTAGGATGTCCTGATAAAGAAAATGCAGCTTCACAGACATCCCAACGCGATTCAAAACCAGTTGATGACCACAAAATAAAGCAGGCAATCAAAGAAAGATATCTCTTGATGTTTTTCAGCACTACAGTCCCGACAACCACAATCTATAATTGAAAATGAGGGTGGGTCCGCAATGCTGGATAACATCCGGTATTTTGTCCATCGTCAGAGCAAATTCACCAAGTTCTTGTAGAGAGTTCAACGAAATGTTACTGTTAGACTCACACTTGTTGGTTGTATATATTATGTGGGAAGGTTATCATATTGGTCATAATGCCCATTAACTTTTCTATTTCTCCTACCCATTTTTATATATACAACTAAATTTTATAACTTATACCCAAGGTTAACCTTTCCACATATATACATACCTACAACCAACAAGTATGAGTCTAACAGAAACATTTCGTTGAAGTGAACTATCTACACGAACTTGGTGAATTTGCTCTGACGATGGATGAAAATCCGAAACCGGTCAGGAACAAATCCAATACGCATGCTACGACGGATAAAATACCGTACAATCTATATAATATTATCTATATAATCTTTGATTGGCGTTCTTCTTTGTTTTCTTTTTTCTTCAACATTAAAAAACTCAATTACTTTTTTTAATGCATTCTCTAGTTGTATATCATAATAAACGATAATTATTGAACTTGTAACTAATTATATTAAAAAAATTTTGAGAAAATATTAATATTTCAAAATATTACCTTAATTTCAGGGATTTTATCCTTCGTAGCATGCAAGTTATTTTGTTGTTACTAATCGGTAGAGAGCTAAACCACACACCGTGTATTGGTAACAAAAAACATTAAGTTGAAGTCAGCTCTCTACACAAATTTGATAGCTTTACTCTGACGATGGTAAAAAAATTACGAAACCGGTCAGGAACAACAAAAATATGCAGGCTACGAAAGATAAAATATTGATTTAATTATTTCTTTTATTTATGGTGGATTGCGGAAGAGAGATTTTGTAGGAAATACTTATACTTTATTTGTTTAATTAATGAAAATAAAAAAAAAAAAAAGAGAACAAAATGGACCTAGAAGTTCGTTTTATTAATTTCTCTACTCCTAGTTAGAGCAATTACTTCGATCGTGTCAAACTAAGTGGCATCACAAAAACTCTCTGTCCGGATTAGTTTAGACTGAAATCTGGGATTTTTTCCCTGCATTAGCAAGCTTATTTTGTTTGCTTCTGACCAGTTTTCGGATTTTCATCTCTTTGTCAGAGTAAGACAATCATCAAGTTTGTCTAAAGAGTTGACAGCAACTTAGTATGTCTATCATACACCAAAAATTGATTGATTTTTACCAACAATTTTGAATGAATTTACAAATAACAGTTTGGAATGAAATGATTGAATAATTCGTATGTTTTTGCAAAAAAAAAACACTTGGACCTTCAAGTTGAGATGGTGTCCTTAATTTGGTATAAATCAATATGTAAACTGATTTTGCCATATGCAAGTCCCTGAAATAGGTAAAATGCCCGAAACCTGGTCGATACCACATTATTAAAGCAGCCTGTCATGGAAAATATCTCTGTAATAATAATAATAATAATAATAATAATAATAATAATAATAATACTAATAATAATAATGTAATAATAATAATAATAATACTTTATTGTTCTTTGAAAGTACAAATGACAAACAAAACAAAGTATTTTACGGCTTGGATTAATCCGTCAGCCGGGGTCGATATTACTTTCATAAATTTATATCGGTACATAATAAGATAAAATAAGAAAAAAATAAAATAAGTGTATAAACAGAAAGAAGAAGTAACGTAACCTGAAATAGAAGCAAAAAATAGTACAAGGAGAAATAACAAAAAATAAAACAACTTTGAGAACTCAAAAAATTATAGGTATATACCAAAGACATACATGTGTTTAGAAATTAAATTCTTGTATAAACTGATACCGATACGACCAGGCATGGGGAGCATATTTAATTAGGGAACGGCAGCCAGAAGATCCGTTCAATAAGGAAATAAGATGGGGTCTTTTCAAGTATTGAATATCCCAAATATAATCTCCGGAGCTCAACAAGGATTGAGCAGACGCTAAGAAAGTGTACTACATCCTCAATACATCTTGAATTACAGAGGGCGCACATCTCAATCTCTTTTCGGAGCCAAGGTGTATGATTCAAGTAGACTAGCTCACATCTCAGCCTAAAGATCCAACGGAGTTCAGTAAGAGATAAACCCGAAGAATGTTCGTCATTCAAATAACAAAAATTGAAAGAATGATTCAGCTCTTTATATAGAAGGAAACGAGATGAAAGAGAGACCCTGTCCAGAAACTCCTGTCGATGAACTGCTTTCATCGTAATTAACAGAGAGGATAATTGGTCTTTCAAAGCAGATACCTTCTCCACATCGGGAACAAAGTCGCAGGAATACATCTGGGCCAAGTCTAACCAATGCCGAAACCAGTAAATTTTTTTGTTGATAATTTCCAGAGCTAGAATTCTAGGCAAACGATACCGGGGAAGATCCAAAGTTCTTAGATCATATTTAAAATGCAGTTTTAAAGTGAATATCAGTAGAAGATCTACAGCGGTCTCAATATAGAGCATATAGTTAGGCGAAGATGTGGGAAGTGCAAATAATTTTTTAATGAAAAAACTCTGGAAACTCTCAACAATATCATATCTTTAGAATCCCCACACTTGGGCCGCATAACATACTACTGAGCGACAGATGGAATTAAAAACGTGGAATTAAATGGGGCAGGTATCGAACCTTGCGAGAGATAGCCAGACCACATGACATTGAGGATTCTCTTTGACGATGTCACTTTCTCTAATAGATGATTGTTGAGAGAGAGACGGGGCGTCAGAACCACGCCCAAATATTTATAGTTGTTAACGACCTCCACAGGCTGGCCTTTATAAAACCATTTTTCTGATGCGGCCAGCCTGCCACCCCTTCTAAAAATTAAAATCTTAGATTTATTAAGATTGACCGAGAGATTCCATAGATCGCAGTAACTTGCTAAAGTAATATCTTTGATAAAGACCTATCATTTTTATTTGTAAACTTTTTACTAAAAAATTGTATTTTTTGGTTGGGGGGGATGTTCTGCAGGAATTTTCAGGTTAGACTTAGCTTTAAATTGCCATTTCAAGTTTCAATTAGAGAGTTGACATCGGATATTATCTCAATTAACTCCTAATAATCCATTTACATATATATTACGAGTATTTACACGTAACATGTTTTTTTACAAATTAATATTTGTGTGCTGGTACAAATTTTATAAAGCATTGCGTGATGCAAATATTAAAAAAAAAAAAAAAAAAAAATGAAAAATGAAAAACCCACATGCAGATATTTATATCAAATATTTGTTATTAATGTTTAATTAATTGTCATTAATTTAGTGGCCATCATGATATTTAATATTATAAATGACCCTCTTATACATTTAGGTAATTTGTTTGATATTGTGTAATAACTAATAAGACATTTATGACATACTAAAAAAAAAAAAAAAAAAATAGGTTAACTTCAATTTAGTAGCTCATTCATTATTCTTTCAATAAATGAAGCAATTAATTAATAAAATAGTTTCGATTAAATTAATTATTTAAGTATTCTAGGAATCAGTTTCCATCGTTATAAGATATTGTCGGTAAAAAAATCAGTTTTGAGAATTGGATTTTCTTATTTTGAAATTCTTATTTTTCTCACATTTTTCTCGTTCTGCAGCAGTTTTTGATCAATTTTCTTCAGACTTGTAATTTTTACAATATTTGCTATTAATATTATAAAATATCGTACAAGCGTACATTATTGACTTGGCATTTTAGTGGGTAAGTGACGACGCAGCAACCCCGGATCTATCGCTAAAATAATTTTCCCCTGAAACGTGTTTCGAGTAAATATGATGTTGCATATATTAGACGATGAATTTTCGCCAATCTTTGCCCCCCAATCTTGGGTGCAATCAGGAGCCCAATACTTTTCAACCACCTCTGCTCGGACATATTTGAAC
>JAAEAF010003460.1:0-30656 GCA_011037195.1 Triatoma infestans
TAAGAACCCGGAAGTTTCTTTTTAAAAAGAGATTTTATTTAAACATACAATATAGGAATAATTACAATAAGCTAAGGCACTGGTTACTACTGTGTAATACTATAGACACTGAGAACTGTTCGGTACGGTGGTGAGCTTGGAACTGCCTGTCTGCTGGCCGGTGGGAGTATTTATATGTTGTCAGCTCCTGCTGACGTAGCAGTGGTAATTTTCCTAGAGGTAGTGTTATAACTCCTCCCTCCTCAAGTTTGGAGCTCCTGCGACAATTGGCACGGAAGTCCAGGGTAGATCTGTCGAGGTGTGGATTGTAGTTGGTCTCCTTCTGTTGCGCCCGGATTCGTCTTCTTTCTACAGACATAGTAAACATACAAAGGGGGCAACAGTAGTAGAAGTATTGGAATGATAATAAAATAGTAGAGATGTGCCGAGTCCCTGGGTGTTTCTTCTAGTAACTCCAGTGGTTCCATCTTTAGGTTGATTTTGTGCAGATTTTCAAAAGATATGTTTATGTTGGTGTGAGTGAACACTTGTGTGGTTGTCACTATGCCTTTGGAATCCTTGTATATGGGTATGGCTTTGCTGTCTAGTAGAGTTTCGTCTTTGTTTAATTTTATGAGGCTAGTGTTGGTCAAGAATATAGTGTCATTATGGTTGTCCTTTCTTATTACAATTCTATTGGTCCTGAAAGTTAAAAAGTGGTCCACAAAAGGGATGTATTTGATAAATGGTGCACTTGATGTGTATACCGTCTTGCATGCTACGGGGTTGATGTTGGTGATGAGTTGGCGAATACAATCGTTTTGGATGCTGGTTTTGTTGCGGCAGTACATAGCGCTGTTGATTCCCTCACAGGTGGCTGTAAATACCTCATCTTGGATTTTTAGGATCAAAGGTGGATGGACATGAATTGTCAGGAGGTGGTTGTCTCTCTCTATAGGATAGGATAAGAGGAAGTACGTCTCAAAGGAAGGGGTTTTTAGGGGAACGCTAATAAAGTAGTAGATGTTCCAATTTTTTATTGAGCAGTGTACCCTGCTTAATTGCCAAAGTGCTTCTATGTCAGGGGTTATGAAGCTTACATTGTGAGATCGTTGTAGTGACTCAAGATCTTTGAGAAGAAAGATGCTAGAATGGATAGTGTTTAATCCACAGAATTCTAGAGAGTTTTCCATGTCGTCAATTTTGTTTGCGATAAGGACCAGGTTAAAGAGGATAGAATTGAATTGCTGATTTAGCTCAATCTGGCTAACTACAGGGTTGGAGAAGAAGGTTGTCATTTTGTCATTGTTGGTTCGTATAATCTGTATATCGTGATTGAACTCTTCAATTAGGTTATTTTGGAGGTGAAAACTGTTTCGTTCAATAGTGTTGATAACTTTGTCGTATCGATCCTTGTCGTCACTGTCCATGTTTCCGGTTAACGAGGAAATGGCTTTGCCTAGGCCATTAATGAGTCCCCGTTTAGGTCTGGATTTGTTAAGGGTTAAATGGTCTAGCTCAGGGTTTCCCAAACTTTTTCAGGCTGGCGCCCCCTTGGCTTCCAGATAGACTCCTAGTGCCCCCTACCCCATAAACACAAGTGAGCTTTTTTTTCCAAAGTGAAAACAACAATATTATACACAAAATATGTATTTAAAAAACAATGATGTAGTATACAAGCTCGACTTCGTTGGCCTGTAGATATTTTATTTGATCTTCACAATACCCTTAATAAACACATGCAAGCATATTTTTTTCCAAACTGAAAACAATATTAAACACAAAATTTGCTTTTCAAAAATAATAATCAATCTAATAAACCATTTTATTTGGTCTTCACAATTACCCTTAATTTACACAGGCAACCTTTTTTTTTCTTCTTGGGGGGGGGGGACTTGAAAACAACAATATTAACCACACAACATATATATTTCAAAAATAAATAAAACCATTTTTATTTGGGTTTCAAACAAATTACCCTAATTTTACCCAGCGCAACTTTTTTTTTCTTTTTTTGGGGGGGGGGGGGAGGAATTGAAAACAAAATATTAAACACAAATATGTTTTTCAATAATATAATTGATTTTAAGAACCATTTATCTAATTACCCCAATACACACATGTGAGTATTTTTTTCTTTTTCAAACTGAAAAAGAATAACATTAAACACAAAACATGTTTTCAAAATTAATAACTAATTTAGTAAACCATTTTATTTGGTTTTCACAATTACCCCTAATGCACACAATGCGAGCATTTTTTTTTCAAGTTAAAAATAACAATATTAAATACAAAATATGTTGTTCAAAAATAATAATCAAATGAATAAACTATTTTATTGTGTTTTCACAATTACTGCTAATGGGATGGGTGTACTTGATGTAGGGATATTAGTTTCTCCTCA
Source organism: Triatoma infestans (assembly GCA_011037195.1). Classification (NCBI taxonomy): domain Eukaryota; kingdom Metazoa; phylum Arthropoda; class Insecta; order Hemiptera; family Reduviidae; genus Triatoma; species Triatoma infestans. The sequence continues at coordinate 2,384 of JAAEAF010003460.1, forward strand.
TCAGGTTGGAACTCACTAATGAGAAGACGTAGATCCCCACGTTCAGTAATTCTAAGTCTGTTCCTTTGCTTGGAAAGAAGCAAGGCAACTGCACTGAAGCCCCGTTCTACCAAATATGATGTTGGAAAAACAATAAAATATATCTTCACCTTGTTCCATAATACTGGATAGAAGTCAGAGATTTTTTTTTGTAGCCAAAAGTCTTGATATGATTTCTTGAACTTCGGACTTAGCTCAATGTCATTTTGGATTGAAATTAATTCTTCCTCTGCCTCTCCTGTTTCCTCATTGCTGACATCTAAGAATGGATTGATTACCCAGTCTGGTATTTTTAGCAATAAAAGATCCTGAAATCTTTCAGATATGTCTCTTTGCAACTCTTCTAAGTGAGCACAATACACTTGAAGGTCATCATCTGATATGCTCTTTTCTTTATCCAATTCACAGAGGCTTGGAAACTGGTAGAGTTCATGACGGGCTAAGTTTCCTTGAATAACTTACACTTAGACAGGAAGGTGGAGATAGCAGATTTGACTTTGATAAGGTTGACATCATTTCCTTGCAACTGCAAATTAACTTCATTGAATTTTGTGAATATATTTGACAAATAAGCAATGTCATCCTTGATGTTTTTTAGATCATCACAGAGCCCAGTATTAGAGTCTTGGAAAAATTCTACAACTGTATCAAACAAAGAATAGAAACGTTTCAGGCAGTTTCCCTTTGAAAGCCATCTAACTTCTGTGTGTAGCAATAAACGTTCAAACTCTTCATCATTATCAATGCAAAGCTGTCGAAACAGTCTGGAATTGAGAGAATGTGCCTTGATCTTATTTACTGCTGTGATAACAGTATTCATTGATTTGTAAAGTCGACCACTTAGGTTTTTTGCTATCAGATGCTGCCTGTGGATTACACAGTGCACTGTAAGCACACCAGGTACGGCTTTTTTCAAGAAACTGATGAAGCCACGATGACGACCTATCATGGATGGAGCTCCATCTGTTGCACATGCAAGAATGTTAGAAAGTGGGATGTTTTTCTCTTTGAAAAAATTCTCAACAACATTAAATACTGACTCTCCTTTAGTGTCTGTTTTAAGTTGTCTTGCAAATAACAGTTCTTGAACCAACTTTTCATCTTTGACAAAACGAACATAAGCGAGAAGCAAAGATTCATTTCCTGGTAGAGTGGACTCATCTATCTGCAAGCTAAATTCTGTTGCAGCAAGAATGTTGCACAATGTTTCTTCAATGTTTTCAGCCATTTCATCTACTCTTCTTTGAACCGAGTTATCACTGAGAGGTATAGCTTTCATAATTTTATCAGGTGACTTATGTACAACTGTGTGCAGAACCTCTCTTACTGCTGGCAGAATGAGTTCCTCTCCAATCGCATGAGGCTTACCAGATCTAGCAATTAGCAAAGATATGTTGTATGAAGCACGCAAACCGTCAGTGGATTGTTGTGAAGTGCTAGCAAACATATTTCCAATAGTTTTTCGTTTCTGGAACTTTTCTCGAAGTGACTGAAAATATGCTATATTTTTGTCTACTTTATCAGAGTGTATTTTTGTCAAGTGTTCCAAAAGTCTCGAAGGTTTCATGGCTTCATTTGAAAACACTTTCTCACACAGCAGACACATAGGTTGCTGTTGGTTCTGTGGTGCCGATACAAATCCATATTTCAGATATTCCACGCTATACTGCCTACACTTCTTTTTTGCTTGCTGTTGGGTTGCCATCCTTTATTCTGGAAAAAAATAACATTTAAGAAATATATATATATATAAATGCTTAACACAGAGTACATATGCAATGCAAAAGGTAAAGGTAAAGCTTAGGTGTGTGTGGGTAGGCTATGTCTGTATGTGTGTGTGTATATGTCTCTGTGTGTGCATGTGTGTGTAGGTGCGTATGTATATGTCTGTGTGTGTGTGTGTGTGTGTGTGGGTGGAGGGAGTTGAGTGAATGAATGTGTGTGTGTGCGTACGTGCATGCACGTACGTGTGTTCATGAAATAGTATGAACATGTATGAACACTTTGCTAAAAATGTAAAGATAGGCCAATAAGCCTATCAGAACTAACCTAACCCATTTAGGTTTAACTTTTTGGAGAGAGAAAAAAAAATCTCAAGTTTGTTCTCTTCCGAAGTTTCGAATGCTTCCGAATTTTAGTATACACTGCACCGTAACCCTTTTAAACCTTTTAGTGTTCTTACATCAATAGACTCCTATTCTGTCACATATTTAGTATATTTAAAAATTCTGAACATTACAAAATTGAAATTGAAGTGAAATGTTTACATACCTGAGACGAGCTTTAGTGTCGGACCATGTAGCCTAGTTGTTTACTAACTGTGAGACTGATCAGTTTGACAAGCGCTATTTATACAGAAACATGACCGGAAATAAGTAGGTTCCAGTGAAGGGTAAGAATTGCAGGATTACAAGATTAAGAGCGGGCGTGGGAACCCAATATCTAAAGGAGCCGCAGCAGGAATGTTGATTTCATTGAAGTTCACCGACATCATGCGGAAGATAAATTTTGTGTAATTATTATATATAGATATAAACATGCATATATATACACACTCAAATGCATCATTGCATTCTTACAAAACGCGCGCGCACACACACACACATATATACATAACCTACATACACACACTTTCATATATATGTGCATTCTTTAGCTTAAAATACTTTGCCTATTTTCTCTGTATGTGTGTGTGTGTATATGTTTTTTTTTTTTACCCTTGTTGGCCCTTATCCTCTTGAGAGGGTAGCCATGACCCCCCTGACGCCCCTTTTTGCGTTACTGCCCCCCGATATCAAAGCACCGCCCCCAGGGGGGCGGTACCGCCCACTTTGGGAAACGATGGTCTAGCTTATTACGAAGGTAATAATAATATTTAAAGAGTGATTTTATTTGGTTCGTCTTGTTGAGTTGGTATGTGGTGCTGATTATATTAAAGGTCTTATCTAATTCTATGTCAATTAATTGCACGTCAGCGATATGTATGAATGTATAGTATCTGTCTATGACGTAAGCTGGGCGGAAGGCAATAGGCAACGTTCCAGCCCCGTGCGTCAAGTCTGTTATCTCTATGCTGGTAGTTAAATTACTCATTGCTATCAGTTGCACTATGTGCAGAATTGCTAGGTTCCCCATTGTCAGCGATTGTGATATGTGCGTCATTGCTTGCCCCTGCGTCTGTAACAGAGATAAGTTGCTGTGTGAATTTTCTAGGTCTTTTTAATAGATTAGGATGCACTTTAAAAGATTTCCTTTGCGTGGTTACTAATTTAGTTTTTTGAGAATAATTTCCCCTTTTAAATTTTGGCTTGGCTTTGCCATATTGTTTGTCACGTATGTAAATTTCGCCTTCCGGAATTTCTATATTTTCTCTGGTCTGGTTTAGTCTATTAGTCCGTGTTTCTTTTTCTTTTTCGATAATTTCTTTAATAGCGCGGGCTACCAATTCCCTGTCTTCGTGATATTCTTTGACCTTTTCCTCTAAAATCAGTTCTTGCGTGTAAGTGGTAGTTTGTATTCCAAAGGTGATGTCGTTTGGTGTCATTTTTAGGTTAGAAACTATGGCGTTGTTGTAGGCTATTAGTCCTAGTCTTAGAATTTTATTGAGGGTGTAGTCTTTTCCGTGTTTGATTATATTTAGAATTTCAATTAGTGTTGAATGGGCTCGGTTTATTAGTCCGTTGGAGTCTGAATGGTTTGGGGTAGTAAAGTGGGTGTCTATGTTATTGTATTTTAGAAAGTTTTCCACTAGTCCGTTTTTAAATTCTGTTACGTTGTCAAATTGAATTGTCTTAGGGCAAGGGAATAGACTTAGATAGTATTCTAAAGAAGTGACGATTTCGTGGGCAGAGGAGGTTCTAATTAGATAACCGTATAGTTTTTTGGAGAAACAGTCGATGAGTGTAAAGATTTGCTTCCCGTTGTAGTGTAGTATGTCTCCTTGTAGTCTCTCGAAAGGTTTGGAAGGAGTAGGGGTAATTTCATAAATTTGTCGTATCGGTCTACGCTCGTATTTTACTTCCTTACAAAGGGAACAGTTGTTAATTACTTTTGTTATCTGTTCTAGCATTTTTGGCCAGTAGTAACGTTTAGTTAGGGTTCTGTACACTTCATGTATACCACGGTGTGCGGTTTTACCAACGTGATAATTTTGAATAGTTTCTTCTTGTTCCGAGGAGTCTGTTATGTCTAGTCTTTTGGTGTAGTAGCGTTTAAGTTTGACTGTTGGAAATTTGTCTTTTATTATGTTGGACAGGTGAACAAAGATTTGGTCATATATCTGTTCGTCAATGGAGTTTTCTATAGGAGGTGAGCACAGGACGCCGTACGTATGGTTCGGTTGTAAGTACTCTAGGCAGTATTCGTCTATGTCGTTAGAGTATGGGTACCTGGTGTACCAGTTGTACCCTGTTTTGTTAAACGGTCTGTCGATTGGAATTTTCGTCTCGGGGTTGCCTCGGGTTAGAACAATTTGGAATTTTTCCACGTTAATGCAGCGTGTTTTGTCGTCAATTATTTTAACTTGGCTGTTAGAGGATTCTTGGGAGTGTTGCGTTTGTAGGCTTTCATTGTCGTCTCCGGCGGTAATGTTTTCATTGTCGTCTTCGGCGGAAATGTTTAGGGCTCTAGCTAGGTCTTCTAGGATGTCGTCGCTATTCTCAGGTGAAGGGGCCGAGAGATTCGTCCAGGACTTCGTCTGGATTTGGACTTGGGGACGAGGTCTCTAGGGCATTTAGGTCTTTTTCTTCTGGCGGATTTCGTGATAGTGCGTCTGCTACTACGTTAGTCTTTCCCTGTACGTACTTGACGTCAAAGTCAAAGTCAGCTAATTGTAGCTTCCATCGGATGAGTTTAGAGTTTGGCTCTTTTAAGTTGTGTAACCATTGTAATGGTCTGTGGTCTGTCTGTATTGTAAATTTGCGTCTGTAAATGTATAGTCTAAAGTGTTTGCAGGCCCAAACTATGGCCAGTAGTTCTTTTTCTATAGTGGAGTAATTCTCCTCCTGTCTATTTAGTGTGCGAGAGGCAAAGGAAATAGGGAGGTCTTTTCCGTCTATGTTCTGGGATAGGACGGCTCCGATAGCATAATTGGAGGCGTCTGTTGTGAGGATAAAGGGTTTCTCGAAGTTAGGCAGTTGCAGGATGGGACTATTCTGTAGGAGGGATTTCAACGTCTCAAAGGCTTGTTTATAGCTGTCATCAATTATGATGTCTTTGTCTTTTCTTAGTGAGAGGGTTAGAGGTCTTGCTATCTTGGCATAGTTTTTGATCATTTTTCGGTAGTAGCCTGTAAGACCAAGGAATTCTTTAATTTGTTTTGGTGTCTTGGGAAGTGGGAATTTAGCAATAGCGTCTAGTTTGGCCGGGTTAGGTTGTATACCCTCGTCGGAAATGATGTGTCCTAAGAAGAGAAGTTCACGTTTGAAGAATTCCGTCTTGTCAAGTTGAATTTTTAGATTGTGTTGTCTGAGTTTGTCGAAAACGGTCTTAAGGTGTTTTATATGTTCGTCCAGGCTGTCGGAGAATATTATAATGTCCATATATACTAACACGTTAGGGATTCTGGAAAAGATGGAATTCATTGCCCTTTGGAAAGAGGGGGGGCGTTCCTGAGCCCGAAAGGCATGCGTAGGAATTCGTAGTGTCCGTTTTCTGTGGAGAATGCTGTCTTAGGAATTGAGTCGGGGACCATCTCAATTTGGTGGAACCCTGAAGCTAAGTCAATGGCGGAGAAATATGTCGCGCGTCCTATTTTGCCGAATAAGTCTTCAATGTTAGGAAGGGGGAATTTGTCTTCGACCGTCTTGTTGTTAAGTTTGCGGTAGTCTATCACCATTCGTATCTTCTTTTTGCCTGAGGCGTCTGGTTTCTTCGGTACTACCCAAATTGGGCTGTTATAGGGGGAGTTAGAGTGTTGTATTACTTTGTTTTCCAGTAGTTTGTCAATTTCTGTTTGTACGTCCTTCCGATATATTTCCGGGTATCTATAATTTCGCGTGTATACTGGGTTTTCATCGGTGGTTCTAATGTTATGTTTCAGTAAATCGGTGCAGCTTAGTCTGTCGTGCTCTCTTTTAATTATCTGGGGGTAGTTTCTTACTAATCCTATTATTTGATTTTTCTCGTCTGAGTTCATGAGAGTAGGGTAAATAGGAGGCCTTTGGCTCAGTAAACATGGCGGCCAAGGAGGAAGAAGATGTGTGATTGGTGGAAAGGAGGGTGGGTAGAATGGTTTTATGAAAAGGAGAGGACCCCTCTCTTCTACTCCCTCTCGCTCAAACGCTCTCTCTCTCTCAGTCGTTTTTCTGGTTCTCTTCTCTAGCTGTCTGGAGGAAGAAGAGGCGGGATGGGTGGGGGGAGGTTAGAATAATTGTATGAAAAGGAGAGGACCCCTCTCTTCTACTCCCTCTCGCTCAAACGCTCTCTCTCTCTCTCTGCAAAAAGTCGTTTTTCTGGTTCTCTTTACACTATTTCTCTAGCTATCTGCACATCATGTCTATTTATTAAAATAAATAAATAACAGTTGACTTGCATATTTAAAATAAACATTTTATATCTGTACATCAACCTTTATGCACTAAAAAGCTGATAGTCTTTTACTACTATATTACCAACCAAAATTGTTTTTTTATTTCATTTAATGCTCACAGTGTGACGGAGACATAACAATGGCAGATCGTTTGATGGATATTGTAAATAGTAAAAATTATCAAAAGTTTATATCGAAATTATCTACTATTAATCTTCACAACATTGAATTAGCTCAAAGATTTATTGACTTAAATAGAAAATTATTGTAAATGGAAAAATATGCTGCTGAATTCATTGAAAGAGCACCTAACAAACATTTTAAACAATGCGTTTGGTCGAACCCTGACCAACAGACGGGGCCAGATACATGTCACTGTGTACTCATTTCATTCTTGTCCAAGGATATTGATAATAATTTAAATGGTTTGGTGATAAGTGGGGATCTTTAAACTTCAAGTGATGTGAACTTTTTTTTTTGAATCAGTTGCACACAAGCATGGCTAGATGTGAAATGGGTCTACAACTGACTACAAGTTTTCCACTCAACAAAAACCACTCTAAGGTATTAATAACTGGTCTCTCCCAAGATTATGTGCCTCTGGTAGCGGTGAGGTCGAGAAAAGATGTTATTTATCTACATGTAGAAGACTGGCTGACTCTGGAGTCAAACATGCAGACTTTCAATGACTTCTTCAACGGAAAACAAGCAATTCCTCCAAATGAAATTAACCTTAAGAATGCAACAATATATTTTCTTAAGTTTACATACAAAGTGATTTCCATCCAGGGAAAAGCAACTTGGTTGGAAGATCTTCTAAGTTTTCAACCTACCAAGATCAACCTGCTTAGAAATGAATACTTAAAACTTCAAAGCCTGTTTGAAGATGTAACTTTTCAGTTAAATTATCTGTCAAAACTTTGTACTCCTAATACATTGTTTCCATATTATCAAAAAAAATAAACAATTTTACTCACCAACGCAAGTTTTATATTTATTTAAACCTCTAGTTTAAAAAAATTGTTAATTGTTAGAATAGTTAAGAAGGAAATCATAAAAAAAATCACATACACAAAGAAATTATTAATTTATTAAGTTTTCTGTTCTTATCCAAGTAGGCTTTTTAAAGCCCAACCATCGTACATAAAGGTTATCATTTTTCCGTTTTAATATTTTTTCTACAAGATATACATCTTTATATTTAGTTTTCTGCAGTTCTTGGGTATAAAATGCTCCTTGAATAGGCTGTCCTGTCAAATCTTCCAACAAGTAAGTATATGGAATAGTCTCACGAACATTTTTAATTTTAAATATTTCAGTACTCCAATTGGGTGTATATCCTCTGCTAAATAGAGTTCTTCTTTTCGAAATTCGTACATAGTCACCTTTATTAAATCGCTGTTTATCTTTTCGTTTTACTTTGGAAGAAATTGTTGTTTTCCAATTTTAATTTGGAAATTTTACTTTGGAAATCACCATAAGGGAGGAAGTTATTCATTGCAAAACCGTATAGATTGTTGCAATCTTGGTATGCTATAAAAGTGGATGGTAACGAAGGATTATAATCATCCATGAAATGATTATTAGCCTCGGCAAATCTGCGTGATACCTGACAGATTCCACCCCTTACCCCTCTCTCAATCATCAAAATTTGGTCATATTCAGTGAGGAGCTCTAATTTACACTGAGTTAGCCGCAACATTGCATCCCAAGACAAACCTGGTAAAGTGAAGTAATAAGCGGGGTCAAGTTTATGAGATCCAATAGTTACCGTTCTAAAATGTTCAAATATGTCGGAGAGAATTAATACATCAATTTTCAAATATAAATCACTATATTCTCCTAGAGTTTTGCATAAAAATGCATCCCAAACGTTGAGGGCGTGTTGATAATCGTCTTCACTTATATCCTCCCCCTTAACGCTACTATAAAACATTTCTTTGGAGGGTAATGAACTATCTCCTAGCCTGTCCCAACATGAAATATACTCGTAGGGAAATACACCTTTCCTAGTTACCAGATGCATCACATCCGGACTGAAGAATTTTGACGTTTCTGTTAAATTTGCAAGATTTTTCACTAAATTGTCCAAACTGGAGGCCATAAATCGAAATGTGTCTACAAACCTTAACTTCATGTTTTCACTAATACTTTTTGTAAAAGAGATATACCGCTCCCCTGAAGTGGGGATAACGAATATCTCTTTATCATCATAACCCAATTGGGTAATTAAGAAATGTGCGTCATAACCACTAAGATTATGACAGAATACTGGTACAAAATTTAGTTTTTTACACAGCAAATTACATTTATTATGTGCTGGGCCTCTATAAGCGCCTGAAATGTGTGAATGATCTTTTACCTTTCCATTTTCATCAGTAAAAAATCTATCACACATGTAACAAGTATTGGCGCAGTTGAAATTTTCTTCTTCTTCAGGGGTTAGGGGTTTCATAGCTATGTTAATGTTGTACAGATCCTCCACAGCTTCTGCAATGCTCTTTAAGTATAGAATGCATTTTTTAGCTGCATCAGGCCCTCTGTATATAAATGGTTCTTTGGAAGACTATGGTCAATTATATCTAATTCATCACTTATTTTTATGTACAAGCCGAAACTCATTGGAGTGTGTAGGTGAGTATTTATAGTGAATGAATCATCGGGGTTTGGGTTACAAGTGCTCACTGGTTCCAATATACTTTCAAAATCTAAGTAAATTACGACGGGGACCCTCTGTATGTACCCGCCATGTTCAAATTCAATAAATGGTTTTTTTGTTGGTAACTCAACTCTCGTAGGTTTGTGTGCGCAACAGAATAATTGATGGTTTTGGTACCGAGATTCTCCATTATAACGTTCATCAAAATGGGTGAAACATCTTTTACATATTTTTGATGATTTACGTTTGGATATTTGCTTACTGACAAGTCTATTAAAATTTTTTATATAAACATAGTGGTAATTGTTATTTGAATATAGTAGTAACAGATCGCGATGGTCATCTAATTCTCTATAAACCACTTTTAGAGGATACACGTCATTGTTATCATCCAGTCCAAATATATTGATGGAAATATTATTAACAGATTCAAATTTGTCAACATCTTTAAGAGAGGTCGGGAAATTTACACACGAAAAATCATATTTATTTTCCAATGATTTGTATTTATTTGGTCGTTCTGAATTTTTTCCATCAATAAATTTGGCGAGTATGGCATACACAAAACATTTATTATCAAAATTTTTTATATTTATACATGCCTTTTTGCTTTCAATACACCTAGGCAAAGGTAAATATGTTGAAGCTTTTAAAGGGTTGTGTTTGCTTACCCTCACTCTTAGCCCATCCACTGAAACCAGTGACCAGCCACTCTTGGTCATAGCCGCTTCTTCTAGTTCTTTCTTTAATTTGGCAAAGGCTGCTTCTAGAAAGCTGTTGACATCATCAGCTAGGTAGACTGCTTTGTTAGTTGTTTTCAAGGCCTTTTCCATTTTTTCTCCATGTACATTTTCAAAAGTGCAGTCCACCCACAGATTAAATTTTATGGATGAGTGTGTCACCACACTTTGATGAATGATGTCTAGAATTTTGGAACGTACACTTTCTAGAAATATTGGAAGATCCATACAACTTGGTGAGCGTACAAAATATGATGCAAGTCGTCCCTGAAAAGCTGTCTCATACGGGGTTATATTATTCAACCCTGTGGATAATGCCAAGAGCTCCTTCCTGGAAGGTTCCCCTAATCTTACTCTTTTACTTCCACAGACAGCTTCATGTAAACGGCCATTGTGTATATCGGGTTGTATACATTGACAATGCCTACACCTAAGAAGAAAACAAATTAATAATACTTAAATAATTACAACTTCATAAATATATATATATTTACTTACAGGTAGCGTCCTCGAGCTGTACACTTCTTCTTATGAATTTGAAGATCTTTTTTATAAAAATATGTTTTTCCACAAGTGCACCCATATTTTGTACGCTCACCATGGTTTAAGGCTCTATGTATTTTGAATTGATGTGCCTTTTCAAAATTAATGTTACATTCTTTGCACTGAAAAAATAAAAAAGAAGCTTTGTTTTATTTTATTTTTTTTTAGTTTACTTTGATACAGTAATGTAGGTAATAATAATGGTAAAACTTACATGAACCATGATGATGAGAGCTGTGATGTCAGCAGTGGTGGAAAAAGGAGCTTTATTTATTTTACTTTTTAGTGATTGCTTAAATTATTCTTATATGAACTTTTGAAACATTAGATAAATGCGCAAGGGGTAGATTATTGCCAAGCCTTCTTTATCACGCGATCTACAATTTTTTTATGCAATTGAATGAAGGCTTTAGGTTAATAAAAAATTAAATATTAGAAAAATAAAGCAACTAAATACAGCAAAAGTTTTGTTTTTTGCACCAGTAACGTAGGAGTTCACTCGATTTTAAAAGGAACTAAATTTGTTGCAACAAATTTAAACGTATTATAGTAATTTTAGCTTACAAAATTATCATACAGACATATATGTTCTTTAGAAAAAACTATTGTTTCACTACGATGGAGTAGCCCTCTTGAAATGCTCTATGTGTTATCATAGAATACAATTCCTCTGAACACCAATCGCAATTTTTTGCGTTATTAACTCGTGTGAGGTTCTCATTACATTCAGAGCAATGTATATTTTTAATTATATTACTAATATAAATCATGTTATGTGTACTTCTCACGTTAATAATGTCGTCTAAATGTACATTCTGACTGCAATCTAAGCACAAAACTTCATTTTCAGTCATACACATTCTTACTTTAACGCATAAATAATTTTCCAAATGTAGTTCTTGATCCATTATATGAAAAAACTTTAATTAATTTTATTTCATTAATCTACTGAAGCCAATATATAAGATTTACCAAAATTTAGTTTCAAAAAAATTAATTTTTTCAAAGGGGTACTTTTTTAATTTTAATTTTATTTCATTAATCTACTGAAGCCAATATATAAGATTTACCAAAATTTAGTTTCAAAAAAATTAATTTTTTCAAAGGGGTACTTTTTTAATTTTAATTTTATTTCATTAATCTACTGAAGCCAATATATAAGATTTACCAAAATTTAGTTTCAAAAAAATTAATTTTTTCAAAGGGGTACTTTTTTAATTTTTAAAAAACCCTCTAGTTACTGGTTAAAAAAAACAATTTAGCAAAAACAAACTCTTAATCAAATTCTAAAATAAATGCATTATTTGCCGCAACCCCTTTGAAAATGAGTACAATTGACAAACTTTCATAATTTTGAATCATTTTTTTATCTATACACTCGGAATACTTTTTGGGGAGGAAGCAATTAAATTGGCCATTTTCATCCACCAAAGTCAAAATATAGCTTTTCCCAAATCTGGTTTCCACCAATTCAAATTTATCTATAGGATATCTTTTAAACTTCGTTAGTTCCTTTATCGATTTTGTAGCTTCATGTGAAACGGAGTTCAAAACAGCTTTCAAATTGTTCATCTATGAATGGAGTAAGAAAAAAAAGGTAAATTTTACCAAAAAAAAAGGAAAAAAAAGTTATACAGTATAAATCTAAGAAAGCAACGTACCAAATAAAAGTACTTACTGTGGAAATTGTCGTACAGCTGCAGATGCAGTTTTATCCAAGGATAGAATAAGTCCGATCTTAAATATTGCATTTTATCCCCACTATGACTTCGTCACGTAACAAACTACCAACACCTTATTTTTATCTCCTTGTCATCACCTTATATGGTATTGATTGTACTAAAGTAATACAGGAAATGTATTTCCTTGTTGGATGTAAAAGAAGATGTGCACTTTGGAAAATGTGCACGTAATCATCTTATATTTTGTGATTATTAATTGTAGTTTTAAATACTACATTTTACCCAACCCTGATGATGTCACGTAACAAACATTGTGCGTGCACTAATATTGTTTTAAATACTACATTTTACCCAACCATGATGATGTCACGTAACAAACATTGTGTGTGCACTAATATTCATAATTTTATACCTTTTGATTTACTAATTATAGTAAACGACTTTTTGCAGAGAGAGAGCGTTTGAGCGAGAGGGAGTAGAAGAGAGGGGTCCTCTCCTTTTCATAAAACCATTCTACCCACCCTCCTTTCCACCAATCACACATCTTCTTCCTCCTTGGCCGCCATGTTTACTGAGCCAAAGGCCTCCTATTTACCCTACTCATGAGCTCAGTTCTAATTAGTTTCGGAATTTCATTTTTTATTTCTCTTAACCTACGTTCGTCAGACATTTCGGGACAATTGGTCACTACTACGTCCGGTATGCTTACGCTAATTTCCTGCGGTTCGTCGATATCCATAGGTTCGGGGCAAATGGCCATGACTTCCTTGGATTCAACTTCGCACAAGATTTTATTATTCCTAACGCTATAAAGGCCTTCTTTAATTGTGACCTTATCATTTATTTCTATATTTTCATTAATTAATCCGTTTTTTAATTCTTTATTTTTTACCGGAAGTTCTATAAAATTAACTCCCTGTTCTAATTTTATTACGTTTAAGTTATTTTCAGGGATATCAAGTGTAAATTTTAAGGGGATTATACCCTGAGGGTAAGAAAGGATATTTTTGTTTAAGTCGATGCTCATGCCGAGTGCTTGCATCGTTTTATGGCCTAATAGTATATCATATTTGTCCGAAAAGGGGAATAAGTGGAATTTAGTGTCTAAGTTTACGTGAAACGTGTCTTGTATGTTGAGGGTGCAAGATTGTTCTCCATTCTTCTTTCCTGCGGGTGTCGTTATTATGAATGGGTCCTTGGATCGTGTTATGTCAGTTGGGACAACGTTAGGATTTATGTAGTTTTCGGCTGATCCGGTGTCGATGAGCCATTTCCGTCCGTGTCTGTCTTCGAAGTGTGGGAGAGACTTGTCTACTAGGTTTAGGTTGTATTCGAGGGGCCTTCTTGGCTCCCGTGGCCAACGTCTAAAAAATGATCAAACTTTTCTGTTACTCTTTCGAGGGATTTTTCTAAGCGGGTAATTCGGTCGTCATATGAGTTGTCAGTTTCTGAATAATTTTCGGGTGGCTCGTCCTGTTGACAGTGGGTCAGTTCGTGTGGCGAAAAGTAATCTTTAAAACGGGGTCTGCCTGCGGTTCGCATGGACACCGTGTTTTGGGAGAAGTAGCCAGGAGGTAGTCTGGGTCGGTTAAAAGGATGGTTAGGATTGTTTGGGTTATTAGGATTGTTAGATTGTCCAAAATTTGATCGTTGAGGTTGTTGCAGTTGTGGCTGCGGTCTTTGTCGGTAAAGAGAAGTTTGAGGTGTCTGTTCTATAGGCCTGGGATTATATTCAATTGGTTGGTACTGGTAGTTAGGGGCTTGAGCCATGGGGACGCGTGGTGCGAAGTGTTGTGGATTCGGTCTGTAAGAGTATTGGGTATTCGGTCTGTAAGGCTGTTGGTATTGGTTGTACTGGTTCGGTTTCCGAAATGGTTGGTTGGGTCTTTTAGGACTGTGAGAGGAGTTTAGGTTAGCTACAATGAACGAACATTTGTTGTAGATAATGTTTCGTACCTCGTCTAGGTGCTAGGATCAAAGATCATAATGTGGTTGCTTAATGTCGGGGGCAGGCATTTATATATGTGGAAGATTATTTCCCTGTCGACTCGGGTTATCAATTGTTTCAGGGCGTCTGCTGTGAGTCCGTCTAGTTTTAGTCTAATATAAACTAAATTTCGCAACTCCTGTATCCTATTGACGAAGTCAATGGGAGACTCTCTAGCATGCATTTTAGTTTGTAAAATTTCATCTTTGAGGATCTCGTAGGATCTCGAGTCAGCGAAACTCTCTTTCAAGTATTTTAATAAATTTAATAAATGGTCCACGTTATGTGAAAGAAGTATGTTTCTAGCGGGCCCTAGCAGTCTACTCTTAACTTTTATAAAAAGGATATTGTGGTTGTAATCCCTTTCAATTATATTTTCTGCGCAGACTGTGGCGAAGGCACTTTCGACAATCTCGCAGAAGAACGCTAGCTCGGAAGGGTTTCCGTCAAAGTAGGGGATGTGGTCATAGTCTTCTTTGGAGATTTTGTAATTTATTTGGGCCATTTCAGGGATAGTTTCTTTGGGGAGAACTAGTTTAGAGGGTTTAAGGACAGATGAGCTACTTACAGTTTTTAAGCGTTGTTGTTGACTCGCCAGCTTGCTTTTCTTTTATCGTCTGAGGATGGTCCTGGTTCTTGTAGGTGGAGTGCTGCGAATAAGCCACTGATGTGGGAGCTTCAAGTCTTCTTTGAGACAAATGGTCGCACGTGAGACAAGTGGTCGCACTAGACTTATAAGCTTTCGCAGTCCCTGTTCGCGGGCGCCAGTTATGGTTTAAGAACCCGGAAGTTTCTTTTTAAAAAGAGATTTTATTTAAACATACAATATAGGAATAATTACAATAAGCTAAGGCACTGGTTACTACTGAGTAATACTATAGACTCTGAGAACTGTTCGGTACGGTGGTGAGCTTGGAACTGCCTGTCTGCTGGCCGGTGGGAGTATTTATATGTTGTCAGCTCCTGCTGACGTAGCAGTGGTAATTTTCCTAGAGGTAGTGTTATAACTTGGATTATTGATTTGTACGATATACATCATGTGATGCATATTAATACTGGTCAGAGTAAAAATGTATTTGATAAGTTAAGTGGTTATTATAATAGTAAATATAACGAGGAAAAATTGGACGGCGGAGCTTATCACTTTGACAAAGATATTACTCAAAATGATTTGTGTGCTGATGGTCTACTGAGTTGCGCTATTAATCTTTGTTGTTTGATTGGAAACTTAGTGGTAACATAAAAGGGTGCTATTTCGGTAGACAGCAAGCATCTGTAGACATAGTTTTTGGAGTTGAAGACTCGCTCAAAGTCATCACAACTTAGATGATTCGACCATCTTTCCAAAATATTCTTCTTCTGCTGTAGCAGCTGCTCAGCAGTATCTTAGGAAGTTCGTCACCAGACGTACCCACCAATTCAGTGTATGTTCTAGTATTACAAGGCGGATATCTTTACAGCCAGTTTCGCATCGTATAAAGTGGTTTGGCATATTAAAAGGAAGATCAAACAGGAACTTAAAGAAGGAAATTTGAACTCTTTCAGCTACATTTAAATGCCCCAGTGACCACAACTCAGAAGAATAGAGAACTGAGGCAGCTGCTAATGATTCGTACAGTCTGATTTTGGCTTCCCATGAGTCTGATATAATATTTCCCTCACTTTCCTTAAGGCTTTAATATCTTTACTAAAGAAATATTTAGACGCAGAAATGCTCCGCAGCAGGAGAAAGGGACACCAAGATAGTTGTAATTATTTACATAATCTATTGCTTGTCTCTCATAAATAAGTGGGGGAAGTTTTTCACTTTAGGAGATGAACCAAAGATAAAACAGTTTGAGTTTTTTTATATTTAAAGTTAATTTGTTCAGCTTAACAGTAATCTGAGAGTACATCTATTTTAGATTGCGCATCCGAATGGGAATCGGCAAACAAAACCAGATCGTCCGCAAGCATGAGGCAGAGCAAATTGTTAGAAGCATTTATTTTACATCCGTTGATTCCTTTAGATTGAAAAAAGTCTATCAAATCTGCGGTATATATTAAAAATAGTAAAGGGGATAACGAGTCGCCTTGCAGAACTCCTTTGTTAATGCTATATGATTCAGAAGTTATATTGTTATTTAATATAATTTGCTGTATAATTGCTGTTATAATTTGCCGTATAATTTGCTGAGTAGACTTATATATTTACTGCTTATACGCAGATGATTAAGTTTGTTCCAGAGTAGTTCGTCGTTAATGTTATCGAACGCTTTTTGCAAGTCCACAAAAATGGCAAAAAGTATTGTTTTTTTTTGTTTTTTTACTTATGTATGGAGTGCCACTAGACAGGATAAAGAAAATAAGTTGTACATGGTTGAACGACCGTTCCTAAGTCCTGATTGCACTTTAGGAATTACATTATTCGCTTCACACCACACAAAAAGCCATTCTTTTAAGATTGATGTAAATATTTTTGTAACAGTATTAAATAGTGCGATATTGCGATAGTTATTGGGGTCGGATTTATCTCCTTTCTTAAAGAGGAGCCTAAAGATAATGTTAGACCACTGATCAGACAACTTTTCCGATAAGAACACAGTATTGTATAGATTTAAGAGATAGTGTTCCCACTCAGCATTAAGATTTTCAATTAGTTCATAAGGCAAACCGTCATTCCCGGGTCTTTTGTTATTTTTGCAGGAAGAGATGCAAGATTGCAGCTCGGATAATGTTATTTCCGAATCCCGAATCGAATGTTATTTCCGAGCTCTCCTATATTGAAATAGAAAGTGATGTTGTTTTTTTTCAAATTACAGTAAAATTTATTTAAAATAACCTAGCCAATCGTCAATTTTTATAGGATTAATAGTTGGTGGTCTACCAAAGAACTTTTTTATTAGGCCCCAAAACTGCTTTGAGTCCTTGACCAGGGAAAAATCAGATAATAATTCATCGTAATAATTTTTTTTTATTACATAATTTTGTTATTTTCTCTATATCATCCTAACCGTGACCCCGAGGTTAAGATAATAAGATTATTATTTGTTTCAAAAACATGGAATTAAATAATTCTTTGGAACTTAATTTTGTGTTTTATTATATATGTCACATATATAATATTAATTAAAGCGTACTTAAAAAAGCAAAGCTTGGTATCGTTATCGTCCATGCTGGGTCTAACTTATAAATTTGTCTCATACTTCAACGAAATTCCTCAAACACTCCGCACAATAGTAAGACGTCGCATAGGAGATAATTATCACTGTAATCGCCTAGAGTTTTGCAGTTAAGAATTTCCCAAACTTGTTGGGCATATCGGTAATCATCCATACTGCATTCTGTTTCCGTAATGTCATTGAAGAAAGCTTCTATTGGAGGCAATTCCTTCTCCAAATATTATAAAAACAATATACTAGTTTTAACGTTGTAATTATATTATGTAATCTATATATATTAATAATGAGTATTCATATTATGTAAATGCAATGTATGGGGTGATAGAAAGAAAAAGATTTTTTTTAAATAAAAAAAAATATTTTATTGATAATTGTTATTGAATACCATGAATTTGAAACCAAATACAATCAGATCTGTGTATTTTACAAACACAATCATTCACATTAATTTTTACACCACAATAAATACATTTAGCACAATTGTTAGACACATTGACAAAACCGTTGAATGCTAATAGCGCAGCATTTGGCTTCAATTTCCAATGGTTGAAGGTGTTTTCTCTTACAGATGCATTTGTTAAGTCAAGAGAAGCGTTTTGCAGCATCCAAGATAATAACATTTTACAAAATTGTGCAGAGCAGTTATTTTAGTGTCCGAATGATATTCACACTTTAGGGCTTGTGTGTGATGATATGTGCAAAGATGTTAGAGGCTAGGGCAGCCAAAATCTTGTAGATTATAAACAGTTTTATCAATTATACCACTCAAAAATTTGCATTTTTCTTCACCTTTGGCGTATAGATACTGATAATTTTGATTGAATTTCTTCAAAATATTATTACATTCCGCATATTCAATATCACCAACTTCCCATGCGATACCGTGCAGATTTCTATACACCCATCTATTGGGTCCTGAGTGTGGATTTCCATAAGGAGGAGGTTTGAAAATCCAATGCTTCTGTGAACCGGTCACATCAATAATGGCCAACTCCTTCACAATAAATGCATGTTCAAAGCTGAGATAGCCTTGAATATCTATGATTGCTATCGCACACATGATAGTAATGAACTGAATTTATTAACCCAACTTCTGAGGTTTTTATAGTCTTCTGACCAAACCTGAAAGGGGGTTATATTCCACAAGTGCGTCATGGAGAATTAAAGCGTAAGCTGTAGTATTAGCTTTAAACGCATCTGCTGTTTCCAACTCTATTCTGATGTCAACTGAGGATGATTTAATTGCTTCCGACTGACCAGAACAGTCGATTACAATAATTGGTGCATCAGTTTTAAATTTATCTTTACTCCAAATAGGTTCACATGGTTTTCCATAGTAGCTATGTTGAAAATGTTGATACATTTAATACAGGATAGTAAAATGATTCTTGGAGAAGTCTATATTTAAATCATCATACGGATAAATATCTGAATTTAGATGCAATTTAACATTTGTAATTTGACAATGATCAAAATGTGAATTGTCCATTGATTTATTATTTTTCCTGTTTGTCTGAAATGCCAATATTACATATCGAGGTTTTTCTTGATTTGATGTAGTTTTCACTGTCCAAGTATGCTTGTTGGTGGCCGGTAAGGATGGGCATTCTACAAGATCCCATGATCTAAAAGCCATATACGCTGTTTTACCTTTATCGATAAAATTTAAAAATCCCAACTTCTGTTCATCGGACACTTTAACATAAGGAACTTTCCGTTGTATTGATTTCAATGTAATAGAAGCTTTTGCATCCGCCGCTAATATTTGAATACAATTATCATCAGTTCTGCTGCGGTGCAGAATCAATTCATGTTTTCCTTGTAGTATTATTCGATTGTAATCTTCGAAAAACCCCATTACAATATCCATAGGGATGCATGCATCAAAATTCCCATCATCATCAGTCATTGAGGAATATGCGTCAGGGAGCACCCAACCGCTCATTTGCAATGCTTTCACTTTATCACTGTTAAAGGATGTATAACCTTTTAATGTTTTGACAATTCCTGGGTTGCGAACGTGATCAATTAATACACCGTTCAACTGGTATTTGATTTCATCAAACAAATGTAGAAATCCATTTCGCAGAAATCTCAAGTCCTTTATATCTATTTTCCCCACCACCTTCTTTCACTAATTGCCCTTGAATGTAGAGAATACTTTTAGATGTCCTGCCGTTTTTCGGCGATTATAATTTCATCAGAGTTGTTAAACGATTGCGTGTAAGGTTGATGAGTGTGATACTCAAAATCAGTTATCCTTTCTTCAAAGCTAGGATAACCTGCATTAACATTTAGAATCTCTTCCATTTCGGCCTCACTGAAACTCCCACTTGTTGTTGTAGAAATCTAACGTTTGAAGGTGTTAACCGATGTGATCGTTCAATACTGTACGGGTTACTCCGTACATATCTGCTTTTATACTTTTGGAAATCAATGCCCATTTTTCTTCAAATGTAATCGAATAGTAATCACTTCTTTGCGAAAATCTATTATATTGTAATCCTGATCAGTAATAGATAGCGTAATATTGTCAATCACCTTAACGTTAGTTGGAAAGTAAATGACTGGTGAAGGTTCTTGAACTAATTATAACCTGGTGGTACTGTGGGCGAAAATTCATATATGGTGTTTAATCTTTTGACGCCTTTTTGTCCCCCAATGTATACTTTTTGTAACACATATGTCACTTTCGGCCGTTTTCGTAATTACGATAACTTCCGATTGTCATTGTCCAGTTTCCCCTCCAATCTGTTAGTTCTGTACTAGTTCTGTTCGAAAACTGTTGTACCATACGCTCGTACACGCGAGGAAGTGCTCTCTACTTTCCACCGTGCTACCCCGCATTTCATTTTCTCTCTGTTAGTTTACCGCAAGTATACGAGCGTCTCGTTTCTCGCCTCTTTCGTTACACCGCATGTTCTCCGCTTGAGTACAGTACATCATACAAAGGAATCTACTTATGCCTACTTGGCCTGCAATCTGCTCGACCATCTACGTTCACAAAGGTATCTGGGGCCAGGGGAGTGGGGGAGTCGACTCTCTTTTCCTTTTGGGATCCCTTTCCTTGGAGCGTTATTAAGCCAGTGTCCACATCTTACAAGGTAAGCATTCTATTATTCATACTTATTTGAATTAGTATTCTCTGTTTCCCTGCATTAAGACCTACCCCCAATCAAATACAGTCCACTTACCGCTTTGTTTGACAAGATCAGATAAATTTTGGTCATCCGGGCCGAATTAGAAAAATAATAAAAATAACAAATTTTAATCTAACAAGTGTCCAATTCATGAAAATGGTAACTTTCTCTTTTCAAAATCTGTAAATTTATTTCTAAATTAAAATCCATAATTATTTCTAATATACTTGAACGAGTCAGATTCATAAAAATAATAATTTTTCCTCTTTTAAATCAATTAAATCATCTCAAAAAATTAAAAAATCGTAATATCTTGCAACAAAATTGTGCATGTTCAGAGCATGTCTGTATAATCACAACATTGGAAGTTAAAATTGTACGTATTATAATTGTTCAAGTTGGCCTCAAGTATAAAGTTCAATTTAAAAAAAAAAACAGCCTTTAAAAGTTCTTGTTGCTAAGCGGTACATTAATTCCGCCGTGTCTCGCAGTGTTACGTATAACCCCGCTAGAGCGCTGTTACTGACTTCCCACAGCTGGCTTGTAACTTCATGTAACCTGCCTTGTTTACATTCCCATTGTTATTGTTTATGTTTACCTGTCAACGTACGTCATTGAAATAAGCCTTTTAATTCTTCAATTTAATTCAATCGCTTATTCATTTTTTCTTTTCTCAGTATTAATTATTATTAATTAAATTCGATACAATTAAAGAATTTTACGAGTCATAAATTATTTCATGTGCAGTTAAACTGTCATTTATGTGCATCTCTACAACTCAGTTGTTTCATTTCGATTAAAACATTTTATATCCCGCTTCCTTCTTATCGTGGGTACACCTCGCTCTGTTGTCCACGAATACGGAACCATGCCTAACACTGAGGCTAAGGCACAACCGGGTTCTGATCCTGAGTACGCCAAGTTGCTCTTGACCAGTCGCCGTTTGCTTGCAGACCGCGATGAAGTATTTTCAAATCTCACCACTATTCATGACAGAGTAACAACTTTACAGTTACCTCAATTAGCTACCCTTCAGGCGTATGTATCGAGAGCAGAAAAACTCAATGAAAAGTTTGAAACCATACAAAGTAAAATGAAAGATATTAATTTCTTACTCGAAACTAGCGATCAGCTCGAAATAAACCAAGTTAGCAATTCATTCACGGACTTAATGGTACATATTGAGTCACGGTATTTATTCTTAAAGAAGCAGGAGCCATCTCCTCCTTTTACCGCAGATACGCATATTAGTACCTCGCCTCACCCCATTATCAATCCGCTTCTCGAATACCCATTCCTCAATTCGCCGGTAATATTGATCAGTGGCCTGAATTCCACAGTACTTATAAGTCGCGGGTTCACGACGGTAAAGAATTATCTCAAGTTCAGAAATTTCAATACTTGAAATCGGCCATAACAGGAGAGGCTGCTGCTGTTATTTCTGGCCTTTCTTTCACTGAAGAAAATTATTTAGTCGCGTACAACGCACTCGTTTCCCGTTACGCTAACCCTCGCAGAATTGCCGCTATGTATTTATCAAAGATAACTAGTTTCAAGAGAAGTTCTTCTCCTTCGTTAAATAATCTCAGGTCATTTTTGAATGTTCACCAAAACTCTGTCAGTGCCCTTAAGGCTTCAAATTTGATAGACTTATGCGACTTCCTGCTGTTTTCGATTTCGCTTCAAAATTTAGATCCCGTAACAGCTCGTAAATTCGAAACAGGATTGCCACATCTGGTATTCCTACCTATCAACAACTTATAGATTTTTAGTTTCTCAGGTGCAAATATTGGAACTGTCGCCCAGTATTTCATTCAACACTCATGGCTCTACAGCTGTCAAGGAATTCAAATCGAATGCTAAGCAAATATGTATGTTGAATTCTTCATCTTCACTCAGAAAACCGATGTCAAAGGTACAGCGCTCCAGATCATCCGCTCAAATCTGTGTGTACTGTAAATCCGCTCACTCGGTGTTTTCTTGTCCCCAACTTGCCGCTCTCACCATAGATCGAAGATATGACTTTATACCCGCTAAACAAATTTCTTCTGACGTCATGTCTCGTTTCAGGCACTTAGCATTGTCCGATCCTACATTTGACACTCCTTCTCCAATTCATGCTTTTGCAAAATTCTTACGGCACCGATACTAGTATTCCTTCCGCAATCTCAACCCAATTTGGATGGGTTATACTTGGACCTCTTGAAAATAACGAAACTTTCGTAGACCCCATTTCGCTTCATATGTCGTGCGATATATCCGCTCAACTGCAAAACTTTTGGCCTATCGAAAAAATCCCCACTTCATATATATCTAACCCAGATGATGATAGAGTGGAGGAGCATTTTTCTACGACGCACACTCGCAATTCTGATGGACGTTATGTCGTTTCACTGCCATTTAAGACCGAAGCCCCCCTACACTTACAGTTAACGCTTACTCGCCGATTCATTCACTCAATCGTCTCGAAAATAAAATCAATAAAATTCCGTCTCAGTTCAGTGCTTATAATGAATTTATGCGCGAATATATGCCTGCTTATAACGAATCTAAGCCTGCAGCATATGTCAAACGCTATCACCTCCGCGAAATATATAATTCCTCATCACGTGGTATGGAAAACTCAGAAATATAGCTTCCGGTTCATATAAAAATGGAAAACTTGGATATGCCATATGTCTGATCTTGTCAAACAAAGCGGTAAGTGGACTGTATTTGATAGGGTGTAGTTCTTAATGCGGGGAAACAGAGAATACTAATTCAAATAAGTATGAATAATAGAACGCTTACCTTGTAAGATGTGGACACTGGCTTAACAACGCTCCAAGGAAATATATTATATATTATATCCTTTACGACTTTAGCTATAGCTGATGCTCTCTAGCTAAACTCCCAATAGCTGAAAGCCCGCCGAATAATGGTAATAATTCTCATCTGAGTCTTTTTCTCTTCCTCATCGTTTGTATTTTTCTTCACCTTTCTTCCGCCCCTCTTCCCCGGACTCCGATTTTCACCTTAGCTTTCATGATATTTGTGACTGCCCAGGCCGCTGCCTTCTCACCAAAAAGATGTCACTAGCTTTTGTTCTTTGCCAAGCTTCTTCAGCAAGTATAACGATTCTTTATGTCTTGACTCTATATCTTTATACTTTGAATTTGCGATGTCGTGTTCACGACAGGCTTCGTCTAAAGGGTTTATTTCTATACTCCCGTTGTTTTTTTTTTTTTTTTTTTTTTTTTTTTTTTGTATGAGCAATGAACCTCTCGGTTATTATTCTCTATAATATTATAGTTGCACAGGCATTTTCCATTCATCATACTTCGCACGAGTTCCGGAGTAGCAATCTCACAATGAAGATGTTTTTAAGGAATGGACTTCAGAATTTGGCATGGATTTGAGGCCAAAAACTTCCCACCTCTGTCTAGCTTTAGCTGGCTCACAAAATATTCAGTTATACAATTCACATTCACACTCATTCACGATTCACGGACTCGCCAATAAATACACACACTCAACTAGCATTCACTCCTTTCACTCACCTACAACATACAAATAAAATGCCCTAATCTAAGTTGGGATAGAGTACTCTATATTCCTCTAATCCCTTGATCTTAAACCTAAAGTTAAAAACACTGTTTATATAGTTTATTTACATTATATTTACATTAGCGTCATATCTTGTCATAGACATCTATATCCTTCAAAAATTGAATCACCCGGTCAACATTAATTGGATCATTTTTTAATGTTTCGCCTAAACTGCAAGAAATTTTATTCAGCCGCCTATGTACATCGTACTTTGGACATTCAGTAATAATATGCTGGACCGATAGTGGGACTTTACATAAGGTGCATGATGTGATTAGGCCACCACACATCAGGTAAGCATGAGTCAATCGCGTATGACCTATTCTGAGACGTGCAGCTACTACCTCCTCCCTCCGCTCGGATCTAGAGGAAGAATCCCAGGCCTGTATCGTGTCTTTGATAGATCTTAATTTATTATTTGAGACTGCCCTCCATTCTCGTTGCCAGCTTTGGGATACTTGTCCCTTTATCATGCGGATTATATCAGTAGGCATGCTTCTCTCAACTGTAACATCCATGTTGGCTGCTTCTTTTGCTGCTGCATCGGCAGCAACATTTCCGCCTATACCAGAATGGCCTGGTACCCAAATAAATGATACGTTAATGCCATCAGTTTTTAGATTATATATTAATGTATGGATGTCTTGAATGACCGGATGTTGTGAATAAATATGTTTCAAGGATAAGAGAGAGCTAATAGAATCGGAGCATACAGCTACATCACCCTCAGTCCTCCCAGAGTACTCAGTGCCATGTAGATCGCATACAACTCTGCGATATAGATACCACTTGTCAAAGGCAGGCCAAATTTATATTTCCTACCCTGTACGATTACTGCGGCACCACAGCCTTGAGGAGTTTTGGATCCATCTGTGTAGAGCACTTTACTTAATTTTCCTCTATTTAATAGTTCTAAAAAATATTGTTTGTATTCTATGTCAGAAGTTTTGTTTTTGGGGTGTTTCATCAATGTTTGGTTAATTAGTATTGGAGGTGTTAACCACGGTGCTGTTGCTTGCTGCTGGTGCCTAAATAATGGAGGTATAACTAGTCCATATTCGGATGCAAGGTTATGGTTCCTTATTCCAAAGGGTTTGGTTGCTCGCACGGATCTCCTATATTTCTCTGTTAATTGAGTGCGGCTTACTATTTTGTAGCAAGGACTTAGCGGTTTGCTATTTAATTTTACAAAGAAACTAAGTGTTAATAATTTTCTTCTATATGATAATGGTAATTCTCCCGCTTCTGCATATAGGCTTAGCACAGGGCTACTCTTGAAGGCGCCTTAAGATATTCTAATGCCTAGATTATGAACAGTATCCAACTGTTTCAAGGCTGTTTCTCGTGCAGAAGTATATATAAAGCTGCAATAATCAATTTTCGATCTTATTATTGAGCGATACATCTTCAGAAGTGTCTCTCTATCAGCGCCCCATTTGGTGCCTGCAGTTATTTTCATTAAATTAATTGCCTTAAGTCCACGATTTGAGAGTTTACTATCAAATATTAGTCCTAGATATCGTGTAGCACTTACTGTTGTTATTATAGTCCCGTTTAGATATAAAGAGGGGACCGGTTGTTGGCGTCTTTGTCTTGAGAAAACCATACACTTTGTTTTCTCTGGGGAGAATCTTAAACCATTTTGTACTGACCATTCTTTAAGATTGTCTAGCGTACGTTGCAGTATATGTTGTCCTTGCAAGACATTATCTACTGTGATGTAGACTACAAAATCATCTGCAAAGAGGGCCGATCTTACAGGGAGGGGAACATATCGAGTGATACTGTCAATGGCAATTTTAAAGAGTAACACGCTTAAAATACTTCCTTGAGGGAGACCATTTGGCTGAGTGTGAATATCAGAATATTTTGTTCCAACCCGTACCCGAAATTTTCGATCATTGAGAAAATTTTTGACAAACATAAACAAATGGCCGTTAATTCCCCAAATATTTAATGTGTCTAGCACTTTCCTCCGCCAGACCATATCGTAGGCGTCCATAATATCGAAAAAAATAGCGATAACTATTTTTTTTTTTTCAAGAATGCATCCTGAATCGTTTGTTCCAACATCACAAGGGGTTCTGCAATGGAGCAACCTTGCCTGAAACCAAACTGGTAAGGGGATAATAGGTTTCTAGATTCTATGAAGTAGTTTAGTCTGTTACTCACTATTCGCTCCATAACCTTACAAATACAATTTGTAAGTGAAATGGGTCGGTAGCTTTTTGGGGATTTTTTTCTTTTCCTTCCTTGTAGATGGGAATTACGGTTGCTATTTTCCAGGAGGAAGGAAAGGAATTTGATACGAAGATATAATTATAAAAGGATAGTAATGTTTGTTTCGAAACAGCATTTAGATTTTTTAAGAATATATAAGGTATGTTGTCCGGTCCGGGGGATGAGTTCTTACAGTTTCCTAGTGCTGATTCCAGTTCTGCTGCAGTGAAGGGTAAGTTTAAAAATACTTCATTGACTTCAGTTGGTGGAGTGATTTCATTTCTTTCTTTTCTTTTTTTAATTTCTATGAAGGCCGCTTCATATGCTTCATCGGATATCTCCACGTTGTAACCGCTCTTGTAATTTGGTTCCAGGACCACAGTATCTATAACCGGGTATGTGTAGTTCAAAAGGTAGTTTGTTAATCACTGAATTTATAAGACCTCGCCCACTAATCCTCTTTCTCATTATGATAGCAAATTCGGACCTGAACGTATTTATATACCCCACAGTCCAACCTACCATGCGTTTAGAGGAGCAAAGTGAAAAATTCCCTATTTCCAATCAATTAATGCTTCTAAAAGATGATGAACTTGCGAAATTAAATCGTCATGGATTACTGCTACCAGATAGAGCACTCATTTGAGGGACTTCTGGATCTGGCAAAACAAATCTTATGGTTTGTTTGTTGTTACAATCAAATGGTTTGAAATTCACCAATGTTTATATATGTAGTAGATCAATTCAACAAGACAAATATATATATTTAGAGAACATTTTTAAACTGGTTCCAGAAATTGGCTATTTTACAATTGATAATGCCCAACAGATTCCCAACAATGCCGAACCAAACTCGATTATAATTTTTGATGATATCTCCATGGATGAACAGGAAAACATTCGTAAATGTTTTAGTATGGGACGCCATAAGCAAATTGATTGCTTCTATCTGTGCCAAAGTTATGCAAAGATACCTAAACACTTGGTTCGTGATAATGCAAATTTTATTATTCTTTTTGAACAGGATGAATTGAATTTAAGACATGTTTATAGTGATCATATAAGTTCACCCAATATTTCATTTGACAAGTTTAAACAGATGTGCAATATCTGTTGGCAGAATCGTCATGGGTTTCTAGCTATTGATAAAACACGAGATATGAGCAATGGTAGATTTAGGAAAGATTTGGATACATTTATCTATATATAGAGTGAAAACGTATAGACATCCATCATTTCCAATATGGATTCAAAACAACTTAGGATGGATACATCAACCTCTCCGCAGACTTATAAAAGCATACCTTTTGTGCAAAAAGAAGAAATATTTGAAGATGATGGTGAAACAAGTACACCTCTAAAGCAGATACAGCAACTTGATAAGGAAACATTTGAAAGAAGTTTAGAAGCTGAGGAGGGGATTGGCTCTGAGATACGTCCTTATTTAATTAAAATAAAAAGATCGATCACCAGCGATATGGATAGTCGATATGGTATTCGAATACTCCCACAAGGTGGTGTGGCTATAGGAAATGCTCAGTAACCATTGATGGTAATGATATCAATGTAAATAATGAATGGTATGAAGGTACACCTGGATTATTTCAATTGTTATTTTTAAAACACCCAACCGACTATTCTGAACAAGATTTAGAAAATTATAAGAAAATCTTAGAAGTTAGTAATGCTCACAAACAGCAGTTCAGCGAGGAAAAAGGTATTAGTTCTAACCGTGGTTGGAAGTACAAACATATCATTGCACCTCTTTTTACACCTCATTCATCGCCACCTCCCACGGGGAGAACCAGATCTAGCAGATATAAACGGTTGAGTGGTACAGGGATGTGGGAGGGTCAAAGTATTTATGAATACTGGGATGACCCAAATGAATTGGTAGATCGACTTCGACTATTGTATGCATCATCAGCTGCTGGTCACGTAGGTCATGAAAACGAAATTCAGTCTATAATAGAGGAGTTGCGAGA
>JAAEAF010003461.1:0-20403 GCA_011037195.1 Triatoma infestans
TTATTATAACTTTGTCATAAATTACAACTTAAGCATTTTGATTTGTAGCTGAATACATTCATACCATTTGTCTCTAAATGTGCAAGTAGTAGCATCCTCAAGACCAGAACTTTGGCTGCATCTGCAATGGTTGCACTTATTTCACCACACATGTACGTTGACTTTATAAATGCCTTATTTCAAGATATTTCCAGTTCTCAAAATGAAAATCGAACACATGGTCTTCTTTTACAGGTAAATAATAATTTAAATTTTGCTGAGTGCTTATGTATATTTAAGAATTACTCAGTTCATTAAATTGCTATGAATTATCGTATTTTATGTGATAACCTGTTGCATCGGTTTTTTTTATCGTGAATCAGAAGAATTCTTCCATTTTAGAATCTCTGAATATCACAAAGCCACTGTGCTCCCAGTTTAATCTCACATAAACTGTCTCATCAGTGAAACAAGTTTGAGAGCACTTTTTGGTCATAGATGGATTAATATGGAGTATAGTGAAAAGAGAAATAGAGGAATTATGTTTAATTCCGTCAGTCCCTAGACGCAGATCAAAAAACACTATTAGGAAGGATTTCCTCCTCTTAGTAAAAGATTAAGAAAAGATGATGCTGCCAAGAAATTCAATTACACCCTCCTCCTGTACCGAATTTCCGTTTCCAGCGGAGGGAATGACCTCGGAAAGGGAGGTTTGCCATAATTTCCACTAAGTGGATCTTTAGAAGTAATCATATTATGTAAATGATTCTTGGGGGGCAAAGTCTCAGTCGCCGATAATAATTACCTCGAAACTCAGGACATTGTGTTCTTGACAAGTAGTTCACAGTTCATATGCATAACGGGCTCCCAAAGAATAACTTGGAGTAATGTCTTCTCCAGGGTATGTTATCTTGTGAACCATTTTTTTTTTTTATGGCCTTACTGGCAGTTCAGATTAGATTTCTTTCTAGTAGTGCACTTTGAACGCTTTGTTTGTAATGCAGCAGTAATATCAACGGGCGAAATTATGTTTATAATTTAAGATTTGAAGAAATTAATATTTTTAACTCACCAGATAGCTGAGTGCTTAGAGGCGCTGGCGCTAAGCTGAGGTGTATTGTGGTATTGGGTTCGATTTCTGGTCTTGATCTTTGATTTTAAATGAGTATTAATATGAGTATATATATTAAAGTACGTTTGCTATCCGCCTCCTTCAAGATACCTGATGCCAGAGTGGTGGTTGAACATAATGCCCTCCTGAAAAAATAGGCATTAATTTACTTTATTTTTATTTCTCTCAATTAAGAAATATTTAGTTGGCAAATTTCTTCTTTTTTTTTTTATAGGTTATCAAGCTTCTAAGACATTCTCCGAATCTTCCAGAAGAATATTTAATACAAAGAAATTTAAATATGAATAAGTGGTTTTCGGAAGTGACGAAATTGTTGAATAAGAAACACTGTTATATAGTAAAAGAATGTTGTCTTAAAATTGTTATTAATTGCCTATCTACGTGTTATCAACATATTTCTGTTCATAATCTGCAGGATGTTATTAAAATTTTGGAAACAGAATTGTTTGAACGTAAAGAAGAGTTCATTGGTTATGATTTCATTGGTTTAAATGGATTTCTTGTTCATGCTACTATTGTATTGTTGTTGACTTTTTATTTACAAAAATCAGTTTTAGATTTTTCTTGTAAAGTAAGCTTATGTCTTAAACATGAGATATATGAAGTTGTTGCTACAGCTTTAGACTTTATTTCGTTTATATTAAATAATGAATCATGTTATGACCCAGATTTAAATGATGTTGATCCTATAGGAGAGGTTTTAGATTGTAACAATGAATTCAAAAATTATCTGATGAATGATGTCTTTCTTAGTAAAATATTTATAAATAAATTAAATCATACTTGTCATCATGAAGATTTAGTGAAATTACTAAATTCAGGAAAGAATTTACAATTAATTTATGAAATATTATTGGATGAAAACGTCAGCATAATAAACTTCTTCACTGCAATTTGTGAAGAAAGTCCTGCAATATTAGGATCTTATGCTATTCAGTGGATCTCATCTTATGTATCTTATAAGGTAATATTTCATTTTCAGCTATAAATTTGCTTGTAATTATTTACATTGATGTAATTATTAGGTAAAAATGAATCTTTTTCTCGTTTTTCTACTTTGGATGGATAATCATATAAAAAGGAAAAACCAGATTAGAAGAAATTAAATATCACGGCAATCAGACAAGTTCATACAATAATCTTTTTATCTCCTCTGGAATTAGTTACACTAGATAAGAATTCCTTTTCTTTTAAAAACTCCTCTGGCCATTGAAACAAACACCTCACACCTCATTAAATCAGCTATAATTTGTTTTGCTTCAAAGTGGCCTACCTTTTTTATCTGGTAGAATTCAGATGATTGTAAATGCCGAATTGGGTTAGAAGGTTGGAACACAATCGTTTTTCTTTCTAAACATGGAACTGTGCCTCCAGTATCACATGTGCAGTTTTTCTTCGCACAGCAACACTTTCAGCGTTCATGTATTGGATGCATAGAGAAATATTGCAAATACAAAGTATGATCCAGTCTTATTAGTGTTATGAGTGATAACTGAACATTTCCAGTCTTAACTCCTTACATAGAATAGATATTGCTAATAAATTCGGTGTCTTACTTCCGGATCTAAGATCCATACCATTAACAAAAGTCTACTATAAACAATCTTGTTTACATTGTAATTTCTGACCTTCATCACTTTTTGGGTGAATATAGATTATAAAGCTACGTTTTAGGAGGAATCCACTGGTCATGGGGCTATTTACAGGTCATGGTAGGTTCAGGAAATATCTGTACAAGGTAGGGCTAATAAGCTCGGAACCCATATGGAGACTGTGTCAGGAGGAGGAAGAAATGGTCCAGCACTTGCTATTTGATTGCGTGGTAATAACCAAATTGCGACACGAAATCTTTGGTGGAGTTAGTAACGCAAAAAGAACTAATAGTGAAAGCGCTTAAACTCCTAAGGAGGGGAGGGCACAAACCATCGGGGATGGTTTGCTTATATAATAAGCCTATATTGGCTGCGGTGCGGGCGAAAACCCACCCAAATGCTTAATCTAATCTTATCTAGAAGGAATCCAATACGATCTAAAAGATCTGTTATAGCGAGTCTGCTTTTATGGACTGTTAGTATGTTAAACTAGTAGGAATAACAAATGGAAGTGAGTTAGTGTAGACAAGCTCAAATAGATTAAAACATCATTTTTCTCTATTGGTTCTATGTAATGAGTTTGTGAGATGTTTATGAAATGAGATTGTGCATTGCCTTAAATGTTTTCACCGATTACAAATTCTGGTTCCAGGCTATCTATCCAAAAGAAGTTTAAATTTTCGGTAAACAGTATCCGACATTCGTTAAATTCTCGTTCACTATTTCTCTCTTTCTCTTCCTACATTTTCTGAAAGCATGTCTTTGAAAGATTCTTACTTTAACAATGCGGATAGTACCTATGTATACATTTTTGTTAATAATCCCATTGCTCCATTTGAACGTAGGAGCAATCTCTTCCTCTCTGTCTCTGCTCCACATAACTTTCTTCCTGACTTCTTGAGGATCCAATATGGGACCTATTTTTCGATGGCACCATCCGGCGACCTTAAGGTCTGCTGCAGATCTTCACTCCATTTTTTTATTTGCTACTCTTCTGGACATTGGAGGATCCTACGTTCTTTTTATTTTTTCTGGTCTTCAGGTATTGTTGGAGATTTGGAGGTGGACGTTCTCAGTTTTCCAAGTAGGAGGATTGCTTTAATTCATATTACAAATTATTTTTGCGGATCATGTTCTTATCTTCCATATTGGATTCTAGTGGAACAAAAACCTTATTAGAGTGTTTAATATTACTTCTGTTATTTTCTTATCTTATTGTAATATGATATTTTATAATTCTTTTTTAAAAATGTTTTTCAGGAAAACGCCTTGTCACTAAAGAGAGAGGAACTTGATAATTTATGCGGGTTACTCAAACATTTCTCTAATCCGGAAAGTAATTATGAATGTAGACTAGCTGTATCAAATTTTATGAAAAATAATTTTCATACTTTGATAAAATGTTCATCTGAAGTGAATTGTATGTTTCTCTTCGACGATTGCAATATTTTACCAACCAATTTTCATTTACATTCGTAATAGTTATGGCTATACTGGATAATTTCAGATTTAACAATTTGGACATGCTTCTTAAATTTATTAAATGATGACGAAGCAGAAGTGAGAGTTCTGATGAGTAGTATATTTTCTTCCGAAATTGTAAATTCAGAAATACTAAAAATTTCATTGGATATTTATTTGAAAGATACATCAGTTAATAACTTATTAAAGGCAGCTGGCTTAATTTCCTGGGCAATAGGAAATTTTAACTCTGATGAAGATACTTGGGAGGATAATGTAAGTTAATTAGTTGTTAATTAAACAAGACTACATCTTTTTTGTAAACATATAGCAACTGCCTTTATCAATCACTTCGGAAAATATCTAGTTTCTAAAATTATTTGCTAATTTTATTATTAATGTTTTAGGATCGTGTCTTTGAAAAAGGAGACAGTAACACTTACAAGGAAGAACTTTTTATTTGTAAAATTGCTATAAACTGCTTAAAAAAATTGTATGAACAAGATTCTTCCATACATACAACCATTTTGCCAAATAAACTTACAAAATGGATTGCAGAAGAGTGTTTATTAAACAGAGAATTTAGTACCTTACAAGATATATTTCATTACTTCAAAAAGGAAGCAAATAGATTCATTAACAAGTCAAATGGAATAACACCTTTTAGAGCTATGGAAATGAAAAAATTAATCCTTGAGCAAAAAATAAATTTAATGCAAGAATTTATACATTTTTAATCACTTTTTTTAGGAGAAATAATGCTTTTAAACAAATGTTTTATATTTTTGTTACTGTAAATAAAAGTTATAATTCTTGTTTTTATGTAATTTTAATTTTTGGTCATCCGAATCTTTAGAAGAAGGTTATTTGTATTGCCTGTTACCCATTTCATTTTTCAATATTAAGGCGGATTTGGTAGTA
This sequence comes from Triatoma infestans, assembly GCA_011037195.1. Taxonomy (NCBI): domain Eukaryota; kingdom Metazoa; phylum Arthropoda; class Insecta; order Hemiptera; family Reduviidae; genus Triatoma; species Triatoma infestans. The sequence goes on from JAAEAF010003461.1 coordinate 5,086, forward strand.
TAGAGGTTAGCAGACATCTTCATTATCAATTAGCAGTGTGCTGGGTTCAATTCTCAATCTAGGTATTGAATTTTTAACTCTATAAATATGTTTGATATATAGTAAAGCAGGTACTAATCGCTTCCTTCACGACAACTGATTGTTGAGGGGAGTAAAACCTTTACTCTACATTGGGAATAGATACCATTACTTTATTTTCCTCAGTTTTTTGGTAAAAGATAAAAGATTTTGAATCATATGGAGTTTGAACAATTGAATGTTGAGTATGTGAATTGATTTTTCTCTATGCAAGCCTGTGTTATATCATACAGAAAGTTAAGTTATCTTGATGATGGACAAACGATAATCTTTATAAATTTGTAGCTTCCTTCTTTTTATTTGATTGAAATACGCTGTTTACATCAATATGCAGAACCAATTAACAGATCTCTTCATGAACATCATATCCACCCTCACATGATCTCAAGTGTTTTTATTTTTTATAAAAATTCCATTTCGAAAAGCAGGCAAGAAACAATACACCTCATCATTAAAAAAAAAAAAATATACATTTTTGTTCACATTATATGATTTCAGTAAATAAAAGTACCATGTTTTCAAATAAACATTTCTATGAATAATTACTGATTTCATTACTCACTACTTATCAATCTGAGTCAGCAAAACTGCTGCATTTTTCTACAATCATGAAAAAAAAGAAAGAAAGAAACCAACGCATTTATAACGTAATATCATTACCATTTTTAGAATCTGTAGAGTATTTTAATCATCAAAAGTGATTTAATACTGGGAAAGTGATGAAGTTCATGCTATATAATATTTGACAAAAAAACTAATGTGAAATACTGATTATACTTTTGCTTACTGCCTTTTAAGACCCCAGTAAACATTTTCGTATTTGTTTTATTTTATTTATTGAAGGCATGTTAATACCCGAGGTTTTTTGCACCCACAGCGGTTATTGCGGCCTCCGGGCAGCGTTCGTGACGTTTAAAAAGAAAGTATCCATCTTCGTTCACATTATATGATTTCAGTAAATTAAAGTACCACGTTTTCGTTCACATTATACATGAAGCCCGGTGATGGGAGCTGTAGAGGCTCTCAGAGCCAGAAAATTTAAAGGCATCAATGCAGGACTTGCATTATTTATATATAATGTATATATATATATATTTATACTTAGTACGCTAATTTTAATGGTAACCATAGTAACTTATTTCTATAAAATTATGAATATAACTATTTCTATAAAATCACGAATATATTTTCGGTTAATCGAAGTCTTCCTATCGTACCTTCTGCAGTTAGGTCCAAAGCCAGTCGACGTTTTTCGAGTCAGACTAAGGCATCTGGTCAGAGTAGTCGTGCACTCTCAAATTTTTAAGAAAATTTGGTGATGCAAAATATTTATGATATTTCATAGAGATATTATTTTAGGAAAGATGAATTTGAATTCAATTAATGATCTATATATTTCTTCTCTTATCATTGTTGATGCCCGTTACTGTCAATGACAAATAGTGCACGAAAATACGAGAGTTGTCAAAAAATATCCCGGAAAATGTAAATAAATAGACAAGGATAAGCTCACATGAAAAAGCGGACGAACGTTTTCTTATAGCAGGGCAGGGGCCGCCTGGGGTTAAAAACGTATTCTACGCATGTTGCAACTGTCATATGACAGATACCGTTTGAATTTTTACGTTTATTTTAAGATGTAAAAATAAAAGGTTTTTATGTTATGTAAACAATATTTATGTTTGGCCGTTGTTAATTAAACAAGCTAAAAAATTTTTATTTATATTAAACGAAAGATCAATGAATGTCCAACAAAAGGAAAAAATATAAAAGGAAGATCTTTGTTTAATAAATTAACACACCGAATTGAACGAACACAATAGAGAATCAAAAAATCATTTCAGCTGTTAGAGAATCAAATGCTGGCCACCTTAGATTTCTTGAAAACAATGTTAAGCACCATTTTAGTATATTTCTCCAAACATTACTGAAAAACTTAATTAATAAGTACTCTTTTAAATTGCCTAACTATAGTATCAACTTTTTTATTTTGTAATTATCATTAATAAGGTAACATTAATTAAAAAACCTTTCTTGGAAAATTGAGTTCTTGTGCTGGCACATTTGAAGTATACTCGCTTAGATGTTTACTTAATTAAAATGTACAGTTAAACCTTATGAATGGACGTATTGTAGGTACTGTTAGTTCTCATATAAGTTTGCAGATAGCGCGCGATACATCCTTGGTTTCACAATCCGTGAGAACCTAAGTTTAGTTTGGTAACCTCTACTCTAAGGAGGTGAGTGTTTTATGTGTTAGTTTTATTATAATAAGTTTATTTATGAATTTCATCTAACAACAGTGCTTTGGTTTGATAAATGCATTATGGTTTTATTAGTACGTGTTTTGGTGCATCTTTAGGTACGGTTTAATAAATACAAGTTTATAGTTTTTCTTTTTCTACATTATTTTTGTGATCTGCTCAACAAGTTGCATGAAATAATTAAGTTTGGATTAATAGTAAGCAATGTGGTAAGTTATGCTTTTCAATTAACTGTACTTTATATTTTTCTATGAATATTTCTTGTCTGTTATCATGCTTGCTAATTTTGTTTTAAATTAATGGACTCTTGTATATTTTGGTGTTTTAAAACAACGAATTTGAAAAATAAAATCAAATTTAGTTATTTAATGTGTAAAAAGTTTGATAAAGATGTTTTTTCTTTTATCTTTATGTCAGAAGTTACATAATGCTGTACCTCAATGTATCTAAGCTTAATATTCGATGTTTACTTCATTGCTTAGGTTTGATTTGTTTGTTCTTTGGTTTTTAATAGATAGTTCATTTTTATTTCAGTTGTTTTTGCACATGCATGGCTGGTTTCGTTGTGTTGTGTTGCTTTTTTAAAAAAAAAAATTATAAACTTAACAATTTTAAATTTATTTTGGGTTTCAGAGTTCTCTCGTTGCTGTATGGTGGAAGGTTGTCTATTTTGTTGATTTGTTTTGGGTTATATAAAAGTCATTTTTCAATAACAATATTTTTCTTAAATGTATAGTTTATGTTGTATAATTAAGGTACTGCAGTTATATTATTATTATGTTAATAATATTTTGATTTGTATTAACACATTTTTTTTTGCTAACTAGGTAAGGTTTATCTTGTTAAATTAATTATCTAAAATGTTTTTTGTGAATTTTATATGAAATTAACATTTAGTTCAGAACTTGACGATATATTTATCATTATAAACTTGCAGAAGCGATGGTTTATGAAAACATTCGTATTGGTATGAATTGAACTCGCCTAATATAAAACTAATTACAGTTTTAGTATTTCTTCTTCATTTTTCAGCTTATTGACCTTAAAAATAATTTAATTAGATGTTAGTTATAGCATAAAAAATTATTGAAAACAAGTACAGGACACCAATATTTTTAGTTTTGAGAATTGCGCAAGGTTATTTGTATTACCCGCGCAAGTTTAGACATAGGCAGCACTAAGTAGCATGGATTATTATCAGTTTATATTTGTTATGGTTATCAATAAATTAACATTTTTTACACAGCTGTTGTTCTTTTGTTCAATCAAAAATTATTTTTGGTAAGAGTTATAATATGTTCTTCCTAATATTTTTTACCAAGTACATTTTGCATTTCCATAATGGCCTCAAAAAAATGATACTTTTCAAAATTAGTTTTCATATACATAAGTACCTGTGATAAATTAGCGATCACTATACATAAGTACCTGTGATAAAATTTTACTAAGAGTTTAAAATTCGTTTTATTAATTTGTGTTACTATTTTAAGAGGAAATACTGTGAACATTTCAAATTCGAAATTATGTTCCTCCAGTATACATGGTATGAGGTTCCTTGATGTTATGAAAAAAAATAAATTTATAACTGATATGTATATGTGTCTGTCTGTTTTTTTGTGGGCAAAATATCTGGTGGTATCTTTTTGTGGAAGAAATACACAAAGACTAACCTGATATTCCATTTAGATGCCACCAGGCGAACCAGTTCAAGATTTTTTAAAATTCAGATACCGAATCGAGTTCAGATTTTAAGAAATCTTTCAACGTGGAGAATTCACCTTTTTCTGTTGTTTTTTTTTCCTCGAATTTCTAGAAAACGGGTTCAACTAATGTTTTTAAATTTATGCCAACAATTAATATACATGACTCACTCTTTTATAATATATGTTTTCGAAAGAATTTTTTGTGAATTGTGAAGAAACTTGACCCCGGCATAGGAAACTGTTCGATTAATGGAAAGAGCGATTTTTTACTGAATGTTTTATTTTCCACCTTTTGCGATTTTCTCGAAAATGACTCGAACTATTTTTTTGTAAACATCGTTTGCTGTTTAAACAATAAATGCCTATCACTTTTTCATTTGTAATATACTGTGGAGATGAGTTGCCTCAGAAGTGCTGAGGGAAAGACGATGACGAGATCGTATAAAAAAACATTATTACCATACCTGCTAACTTGGGTGAGATGAACTTTTCATCATACTGAAAAAAGTAAATACACTATCGTGTATCAACTAAATTTGCTCTTTGCAAGTCTATGTTATCATACTGTTTTGACAAAAACATCCTGATGATAGGGAACGCCCGAAACCGGACGATGACCACAAGAAGAAGCCAAGCTATCACGGAAAATGTCTTTGATAGCCATAACTTTTTTTTGAAGTGACGAAAAGTATAAGAGAGCGTCAACATGCGAAGGTTTCAAAACAAATTCTAGAATGTATCGGATTGAGGGTTATACCACACAGAGCAGGGAGTATTTTGCTTGAGTTAAAGTATATTTCTAGTATTTGCACCTTTTCATATTATTATTGGATAAGTTAGGAATCAATTTAAAGGGTTCCAGAAAAAAAATTAATATACTCTCTCGTTCAGTTGCCACAATCGTGTATAAAAAATAATAAACTTTTATTATCCGAGTATAAAAAAGCATTACATTAAGTACTGTTTGTTAAATTAATTTACAATTGTGGTGGTGGTTGGATCCGCAGAGCTGGAAAGCATCACAGACATGTTCCATGATAGCCTGCTTCATTTTGTGGTCATCGACCGGTTTTGGGCGTTTGCCCATCCTGCCCATCCAGAAGCGCATCCTGAGGATGGCCGAACGCCCGAAACCGGTCGATGACACAAAATGAAGCAGGCTATCACGGAAAATGGCTCTGATACTAATTTACAATATTTTAAAAACTTTAGAGCTGTTTCCTTAATTCAGTTTTTTCAATTATGTTGATTAAAGATCATTCATTATACGAATAAAATCATAAAACTGCATGTTTTGAAATAAAACAATTTTTGACTATTAACTATTGACTTTTAATAATAGAGAAGATTTTTTTCAAAATGAATTTTATGGTCATTTTTTTTTATTCCTAGTAAGAGGAACCTATTGTAATCCTGCCAAATTTTCGGAATATCGAGTATTCACCGGAAATACACGTTTTGAGGTCCTCTGAATCCAAAAAAGTGGTTTTTACAAAATAGTCTGTGTGTATGTGTATGAACAGCTCAAAAAAGAAATATCGTAGAAAGTTCAAACTTAATATTCCGTTTAGGTATCAGTATGGGATCCGACAGTTGGTCATCCATCAAAATTCCTCAACCGGAAGTACACTTGATTGGATTTTTGCTTCACTTTTTTGCGATTTTCTCTATAATGGCTCCAACGACTTTCTTCAAACTTGCCATATCAACTAAGCATACTAAGATCTACAACTTTTGCTTAAAACATTTCTCTGGAAAAATTCATTAAGGGGCTTTTTTGGGGTGAGGGTTGGGGTTAGATTTTCCTCTAAAGTGTTATTTCAGTTTTTTACAATTCTATCATCTAAATAATATTAGTTAGAATTAAATATGTTGTTGAAATTCTGTGTTTAAATGATATCGGATGGCCAGAAGTGTGGTTTTACTGAAAAGTTTCAGTTTTCTGGCAATCATTTTTCAGTTTTCTGCTATTTTCTCTAAAACGGCTCTAACGATTTTCTTTAAACTAGGAATGTATGCATTATCTGAACAACACATATAAAGAAAGAGCTACACCTTTTATTTGAAACATTTCTCCTGCTAAAGTCATTTAGTTTTCTCTAAAGTGCTATCATAGTTGATTAGACAGTTCTATCATCTAAACAAAATTAATTAGAAATAAATAGTTTGCCAAAATTCCGTGTTTCAAGAAAATTAGTAAACTGAAAGTGCGTTTTTACTGTACAGTTTTATTTAATTTTTGCTATTTTCTCCATAATAACACCGATGAATTTCATTAAATTTGGTATACAAATTATAAAATTTGTCAATCACAATTTTGAAAACTGGAGTAAGAGAAGTTTGTGTTAGTGTATTACATCAGATTTTTTTTTTTTTTAATAGGAAAAGTTCGATTTATGTTTGTTTTGTAGGAGGCAGTTTCATTGTAGTTTTACGAACTCTTAACGGCATAACTATTGGTTATCTGCAGTAGATTTAAAAATTTATATTACAAAACGATTTCAATTCGTTTACTTCATAGTATCTGTCCAGCCAGTGGTTCTTTGTTCACAGATTCTGTGTTATAAAATTCGAAAACCAATATGATTTACTTTAAATTTATCATGTTAATTTCATTATGCTGTTAACATCACTGTGACTTGTTTATATGTTTATAATAATAATAATAATAATAAAATTGAAAGAAATATAATCAAAAGAGCTATTGATATGATGGAGAAATGGTATGCATGCCCCTCTGACCTAGCAATAAAGAGACAATTGATTATAACACACCAAAAGAATTTTTACCGTTAATAATTTAGTTCTATTTTATGTTATAAGAACGAAAAAACTAGTTTTTTGAACTTTAATTTTTCTTTGTAACTTTATTGAACCATTGGCTTATTAATTTTTTTTTATTCTCTTACTTTTAGTAAGAGGAGTGTGAGAACTGGGTGTGTGTGTGTGTGTCTGTGTTTTATCTCAAACACGAAAAGTGCAGGAAGCTCACAAATTTGGGTTTCCATTTAAGCACTCCACCGCATCAGACCCGAAAATTTCGATGTAATTCATCAACCGGAAATACGACTTTACTGAATGCATTTTTTTTTTTTTTAATATGTGAATCGGTCCGGAATGTTGGATAACATCTGGTATTTTTTCCATCCTTGCATGCATATTCCTTTTGTTCCTGACCGGTTTTGGATTTTCACCCATCGTCCTACCAAATTCACTAAGTTCGTGCAGAAGATCACTTCAACGCAATGTTTCTGTTACACTTAAACTTGTAGGTTTTCAAACTAACTCTCCTCACGAACTTGGTGAATTTGCTCTGACAATGAATTTAAATCCGAAACCGATCAGAAACCGAAAGGAAGGTTTTTTCCTTCAGTTTTTCGTGGTTTTCCCGAAAACGGCCCCCCAACGATATTCTTTGAAATTTTGTATACTATCTACACACATAAATATCTATTACTTTTATTTGAAACATTTTCGCTGGGAACTTTGATATTAGATATTTATTGGGGAGGTGTTTCAGTTAGATTAAAATTAAATTGGTACAAACTTTTTACTTCTTTAGTTTTGGCATAGAGCGCTCCACATAACGCCGCTTAGGTATATAAGTAAAATCCCCAACATCATGTTTATGGCCAGCCCAACGAAAGTCGTATGAATGTTTCAAACCAGATTTTTTTTTTGTTCTTCGACACCAGCAGAATTCTATTTTTCTGATCAACGATTCAACAATTTTATTTATAAAAATCAGTTATTTAATCTGCCATTTTAAGAATTTGGTTGAAAAAACATCTTAAAATTAGAGCAAATATATTTAAAAAAAAAAAAAAAAATCTGCCGTGAAACACTCACATCAACTTTCTCTTACTCCAGTTCTCAAAATTGTAATTGACAGATTTTATAGTCAGTGTACCAGATTTAATGAAATTCGTTGAAAACTGAAAAAAAACTATTCGGTAAAAGCGCACTTCCGGTTTATTAATTTTCTTGAAACTCAGAATTTTGGCCATCTATTTATTTCTAATTAATTTAGTTTGGATGTGAGAATTGTATAATCATTGAGTGTATCAACTAAATTTGTTTTGTGCAAGTCTATGTTATCACACTGTTTGACATAAAAACATCCTGATGATGGGCGAACGCCCGAAACCGGTCGACGACCGCAAAAAAAGAAGCAGGCTATCACGGAAAATATTTCTGATGCTTTCCAGCTCTGCGGAACCTACCACAATAACTATGATAGCACTTTAGAGAAAAACATAACTAGGAGAAATTTTTTCAAATAAAAGTTGTAACTCTTTTATGTGTAGTTCACATTCCTAGTTTAAAGAAAATCGTTGAAGCCGTTTTCGTGAAAATACCAGAAAACTGAAAAGTACACATTTCAGTAAAAAAGGCACTTGTGGACATCCGATTTTTTCCGAACCCGGAATTTCAACAACATATACAATTCTAATTAATATTATTTAGATGATTGAATTGTAGAAAACTGAAATAGCACTTTAATGGAAACCGAAACCCCCACCCGTCACCCCAAAAATACCCTTAAATGAATTTTCCCAGAGAAATGTTTTAAATAAAGGTTATAGATCTTTGCATGTTTAATTGATGTATGATGTTTGAAGTAAGTTGCCGGAGCCATTTTTTTTTTAGAAAATCGCAAGTGAAAAAAACTATTCAGTAAAATGGTACTTCCGGTTGAGGAATTTGGACAGATGACCTACTGTCGGATCCCATGGTGATACCTAAACAGTATATCAAGTTTGAACTTTCTAAGATTTTTCATTTTTGAACTATGCTGTTCACATACTCTCACACACACTAACCATTTTCTAAAAACCACTTTTTTGGATTCAAGGGATCTCAAAACGGATATTTCCGGTGAAAACTCGATATTGAGAATCAGGCACGATTACAATACTTCCTCATACTAGGTCTGTAAGAGAAAGTAATAATTTAACTGTGTGTAATAAGTGCGGAAACTTTCACTGCCTCAAATAAGTATAAATTGTTATGGCATTTAAAAGCTATAATCCAATTAGAAATTACACCTATTTGTTAATTATAAGGACGTAAGAATTTGTTATAGATAGATAAACTAATTATTTGTTTTAAAAATTTTAAACACTCTTATTGATTGAGTAAAACTTTTGTGTTTTATTTATTATTTATAATATACAAATTACCTTATTAAGAATTGTATACAAATTATATTGTTTTTCAAAAGGTTTGTTTACTGTTTTATTTTGTTTTTTTACCCTTAACATTAATAGTATGGGGGAACTTATAAGTGCCGGGAGGGGGGACTAATAGACAAAAAATATTTAGGCCTGCCGTCTCACTACCTGAAGTATTCTGAAGTTAGTAATGTTCTCCTACTTTAGATAATGTGTTTATACAAAATAAAATGTTTATTTAAATTTACGAAGTGTTCGCACTTGGGCTGTTTAAAATATATTTTTGTTCATTTGTTGTTTATAGAGATTATTGTATTTTTAATTTTCATTCTTTTGACATAACAGTTCATGATGGAAGAGCCATTTTTTATTGGGAGATCAGACTGCGTTTTTATCGATGTGTTTCAGGTTTTGCAACCACTGGTTGGTCCTGATATTAAGTCTATCAATTTGAAATTGCTGCAATTGGACCATAATATTATAAAGTTGGTAGAACCGTATATTGTTGGAGTGGTATTTCAGTGGAACTCTTTTATTTCTTCGTCTAGAAATTTCAAAAATAAATTTCTAGACGATATTTATCTTGAACGATGTTTCAAATGAAAGTAATATACATTTATGTATGAGTATCGTACACGAAGTTTTAAGAAAGTCGGTGAAGCCATTTGGAGAAATTTGCGAAAACCTGAAAATCCATGCAGTAAAGACGCATTTACAGTTGACAGATTTAGAACAAAACCTTACTAATTACATTCAGTGCTAGTAAAGTAAAGTAATGCCTATTTTTTCAGGCGGGCTTAACGTCCAACTACCAAATTAGGTATGCATGGACGGGGGTGGAAGCACCTATTTTACTGTTAACATTTTTCATACCAAATTAAAATTTAGTAGTTATACGCGGGATTCGAACTGGGGTCCTTCCACTTACAAGTCCATGCTCATAACCACTACACCAACACCCGCCCCAAGTGCTAGTATCTAAATGATAAATTCAGTTTGAGCTTCCTGCAATTTTTCTTTGTTGAGACATTTTGTACACACACACACACACACACACTCACACATACATAATTTGTGTTTATTAGTAATAATAAACTAACAGAGATAATTATATGTATGTATAATTCTCTTAGAACTTTTACTTTCTCTTGCTCCTAGTAAGAGGAAGGTATTGTAATCGTGTCAAATTTTCGATATCAGTTTTCACCGGAAATATCCGTTTTGAGGTCCCCTGAGTCCAAAAAAGTGGTTTTTAACAAATGGTGGGTGTGTGTGTGTGTGTTGTGTGTGTGGTGTGTGTTGTGTGGTTGTATATGTATGTATGGGAACAAGCATAGCTCAAAAACGAAAAACGTAGAAAGTTGAAACTTGATATTCCGTTTAGTTATCACCAGGGATCTGACAGTACGTTACCTCTCAAAATTCCTCAACCAGAAGGATCACTTTACTAAATGATTTTTTTCACTTTTTCGAAATTTTCACAAAAATGGCTCCTACGATCTTCTTGAAACTTCGTATATAAACTAAACATGCAAAGATCTACAACTTTTATTTAAAACATTTCTCTGGGAAAATTCATTTAAGGGCACTTTTAGGGGAGGGGTGGGGTTAAGTTTTTCTCTAAAGTGCTATGACAGTTGCTTATACAATTCTATCCAAACAAAATTAATTAGAAATAAATAGATTGCCAAAATTCCGAGTTTTAAGAAATTTAGTAACCAGGAAGGGCTCTTTGATGAAACCGTTTTTCAGTTTTCGAAGAATTTCGTAAATTTGGTACAAAAAACTATAAAATTGTCAATTATAATTTTGAGAACATAGAAGAGAAAGTGTGTGAGTGTTTCACCCCAGATTTTTTTTTCGGATTCAAAAGACCTTAAAATATGTATTTCTGTTGAAAACTCAATATGGAAAATTTAATTTAATTTTTTTTTTTTTTTAATTTTAAGGCGCGTCAACATCTATGGCCATTAGTGCCCGGAGCCTTCTTCTCAGTGCACTGCCGGCCTCCGACCAGTGTTCTCTCGCTACAGATAACACTGTCCATCACCGGACATGAACTGTAAGGGTCCTAGGAAGAAAAAAAATCTAAGGGCAGCACAGCTGGACTCGAACCCAGATCGGTCCTCCGTGAGGGAGTCCAGCACACTAACCACCCTAACCCTTTCCTGATCGCAATAATTCCTCTTACAAATATAAGAATAATCTGATGTGAAATACTCACACAACTTTCTTTTACTCCAGTTTTCAAAATATTAACTGACAAACTTTATAGTTAATACATATATCAAATTTAATGATATTTATCGATGTTTTTATGGAGAAAATCACAAAAACTTACAAAAAAAAAGTGTTCAGTAAAAAATACACTACCGATTTATTAATTTTCTTGAAACTCCGAAGTATTTTGGCAATCTATTTTGATTTTGACTAGGTGGTAGAATTGTATAATCAACTAAGATAGCACTTTAGAGGTAAATATAACCCTCCCTCTCCCCCCAATAGTGCCCTTAAATGCATTTTCCCGGAGAAATGTTTCAAATAAAAATTGTAGCTCTTTGTATGTGTAGTTCACATACTTAGTTTAAAGAAAATCGTTGGAGAAGTTTTAGAAAAATAGCAGAATATTGGAACATACTTTTCAGTAAAAACGCACTTCCGGTCATCTGATTTTCTTTAAATTCGGAATTTGAACAACATATTTAATAGTAATTAATATTATATAGGTGACAGAATTGTGCATTAAACTGAAATAGCACTTTAGAGGGACAACCTAACCCCAACCTTCCTCCAAAAGTGCCCTTAAATGCCATTTTCTCGTAGAAATGTTTCAAATAAAAATTATAGATCTTTATATGTATAGTTGATATACCAAGTTTAAAGAAAATCGTTGAAGCTATTTTCTAGAAAATTGTAAAAAAGTGAAAAAAACAAACAAAAAACATTCAGTGAAGTGGTACTTCCGGTTGAGGAATTTTGACAGATAACGTACTGTCGGTTTCCCATGGTGATAATAACGAAACGGAATATCAAGTTTGAACTTTTGTGATTTTTTTTTTTTTACTATACTCTTCACCATTTGCTAAAAATCACCTTTTTTTTGGACTCAAAACCGGATAAAAATTTGACACGATTACAATACTTCCTATTACTCTAGTCATAAGAAAAAAAAAAATAAAGTAACAAATAAATAAATAAAAGAAATATAAAGACTATCTTTTTCTTTTTTACTTTCTCTTGCTCCTAGTAAGAGGAAGTATTGTAATCGTGTCAAATTTTCGATATCGAGTTTCACCGGAGATATCCGTTTTGAGGTCCCCTGAGTCCAAAAAAGTGGTTTTTAGCAAATGGTCTGTGTGTATGTATGTGAACAGCATAGCCCAAAACCGAAAAACCTAGAAAGTTGAAACTTGATATTCCGTCTAAGTATCATCATGGCATCTGACAGTGGGTCACCTGTCAAAATTCCTCAACCGGAAGTACCACTTTACTTCGTGGTTTTTTTACGTTTTTGTAATTTTCTTCAAAATGGCTCCAACGATTTTCTTCAAACTTGCTATATCAACTACACATACAAAGAGCTATGAACTTTTATTTGAAACATTTCTCTGGGAAAATTCATTTAAGGCCACTTATGGGGGAGGGTGGGGTTCGATATTTGGTTTTCACTGGAAATATCCGTTGTGAGGTCCCCTGAGTACAAAAATGAGGTCCCCTGAGTCCAAGAAAGTGGTTTTTAGCAAATGGTCTGTGTATATGTGTGTCTGTGTGTCCGTGTGTCTGTGTATGTATGTGAACAGCATAGCTCAAAAACGAAAAACCGTAGAAAATTGAAACTTGATATCCCGCCTAGGTATCACCATGGCATCTGACAGTGGGTCACCTGTCAAAAATCCTCAACCGGAAGTACCATTTTACTTAGTGGTGTTTTTACGTTTTTGCAATTTTCTCAAAAATGCCTCGCAACGATTTTCTTCAAACTTGGTATATCATCTACACATACAAAGAGCTACATACAACTTTTATTTGAAACATTTCTCTGGGCAAATTCATTTAAGGCCACTTATGGGGTTCGATAATGGGTTGTTTTCATTGGGTATTGGGTTAGGTTTCCATCTACAGTGCAATTTCAGTGTATTAGACAATTCTCACAACTAAATAATCAGATTTAACTATGTTGTTGAAATTCCGAGCTTGAAACAATTATGATAACCGAAAGTGCGTTTACTTTACCACTTCACTTAATGATTTATTCTCTTCGTTGCATTGTTCTCACAACTGGCTCCGACGATTTCCTTCACGCTACCAATATAAACTCGCCATGCAAACATCTACAACTTTTATTTAAACCATTTCTCTGGCAACATTCTTCATAATGACGCTTTTAGGGGAGGCCTGGGCTTATGTTTTCCTCTAAAGTGCTCTCACAGTTGATTATACCATTCTAGCATCCAGCCATAATTACATAGCACTACATCCGTGGTTGAACTTCCGAGTTTCAAGACAATTAGTAAACCGGAAGTGCGCCTTTACTAAACAGAGCAGTTTTTCCCGCTTTCGACGGATTTCATTACATTTGGTACACAAACTATAAAATTTGTCACTTCTACTCTTGAGAACTGGAGTAAGAGAAAGTTGTGTGAGTGTTTCACACCAGATTTTTTTTTTTTTTTGAAGAAGTTTTGTGGATAATATCAATGTAATAATAGTGAAAGGATAATGAATACAATTTGTCGATGTTATAATTATTTTAAAGCTGTGAGAGTTTCGTATCAGATTTTTTTTTTTTCATACTTAGCGGGACTTCAAATCATGTATTTCTGGGGAAAACTTAATTTAAAAAAATTTTATTAACAAGATCTTGACCAATAGTAAGAGAGGCTAAACAAAAAATCTATTGTAATATTTTTATTCCGTTCTATGTAAGATAATAGGGACTAAAAGAAGAGTACTGACAGTGTAAGTTACCTTGAAACCTGGAGTCCTGCTAATACAGTTGTAAACATCATGGCCACCAGGTGAGGAGATAGATGGTCATTAGGAGAATCGCAGACCTGGTTGGCCGTGAAGGACGAACAAAAACTAGACAACTAGACCACTGTTATTAGGATAAACAAAATAATGTGTTGTACGTTTTATTGTAACTCCTCAACCTATCCTTCTATTTCTTATTGAAGTAAAAGAAAGTATTGGAATTTTGTTAAATTTTAAAAAATTGTATCTTTACCAGATTTTTACATATTTCGAGGTTCATCAAATTTGTAAAAACTGTTCATCAGTAAAAACGCAGTACCTGTTTACTAATTTTTTATTTAAACTTGGAATTTTGGCAAACTGTATATATATTTTTTTTTTAATGTCTATTTTTTCAGGCGGGCTTAACGTCCAACTACCAAATTAGGTGTCGTGGACGGGGGCGGAAGCACCTACTTTACTATTAACATTTTTTAAGCAAATATAAAATTTAGTTATACACTGGACTCGAACTGGGGTCCTCCCACTTACAAGTCCATTCTCATAACCAATACACCAACACCCGCCCCCAAACTGTATATTTTTAATTAATTATGTTATGATTTTTACATATTTCGAGGTTCTTTTTCCCCTTTCGCTCCCACACTCAATCACTCTTTCTCTCTTTCTCCTTCGCCTGTCTGTATGTACATATGTATGTATGTATGACTGCAAAGGCAACCTAAATTTGTCACACTCACATAATCCTATAGAACGCCTTCAAATCAATTGTTTCCGGTAAAAAAAGGTTAAAGAAAATCATTGTAGCAGTTCACGAGAAAACTTTAACAATTTCAAAGTCAAGTCACACTTCCACATATAGCCGATTTTCTTCAAATTTGTAATTCTGGCAAGACTTTATAATGCATCTTAATATTATAGGAATAGCCATAGAATGTGCTGTAGTGAAATTTTTTAATTATATTTTATTTATTATTACAATACTTCCTAGTAAGAGTAAGAGTATTTTATATTTATTATTACAATACTTCCTAGTAAGAGTAAGAGTATTTTATATTTATTATTACAATACTTCCTAGTAAGAGTAAGAGTATTTTATATTTATTATTACAATACTTCCTAGTA